>JAXGGS010108312.1:0-19879 GCA_035585475.1 Armandia brevis | reverse complement strand
AAGACAATCTTAATCAGATATTTACTTTATTTGATGAATACATAAATCCGATCGAATAATTCTGCTGCAAAATAATTAAGATTAAAAGACAACTGATAGCAAATGTCGCTTTAAATCATTAATAGCTTGCTTAAGTATTTAACTAATTTTACGTCCAACTAGTTGCAGTACCGGCGAAACCTACATTTAAAAATCAGAAATGACTTATAAAGCCAAGTTTTCTATTGAAGATCAATTTTTAGGCAGCCGTGTTTAACCAAAAGCTATTTGAGTAGGCAGATGGGCGAGTTCTGACTATGTAAATTATATTCACGAAAATATTGAAGAAAAAAATGACTAAATAAAGAACATGTTTGGCACAAGATAATCTACGAAACGAAGTGCCTTTTCATTTAGCATGGCAGGTATGATGAAAAGTGATACATGAACAAATGTTTTCAGTATTGGACATGGTTAACCTCGGCCGAATCGTCTGTACTTCGATTGCCTCATTTCGTCGTCAGGCTCAAATCGATCCAGGTGCGCATGCGTCAGCACGTGATCAGCCGCAATGTGACCCTGAAAGGTCAAGTCAAATAAATGCTTTAGCAAACCATGACGTGATAGAATCCTTTTTAAAGACGTAAACATACGTATAGCATTAAACAATTATTTAAGCAAGTTTTGTTTTCTATCAAACAGTGTTTATTATATAATTATTTGATTAGACTACTTTTTTACCATCAACAAATAATCATTTAAACAAATTGTTTTCATGGTGATAAAAATAAGTATTTTTAAATACGTTATCATGTTTACCTTGTCTACTCCACAATTGATTAGTTTGTTCAAGCTACTTGTCATGTTGAAGCCATTTGCCCCCGTTCTGCCCAGGAAACATACCTCCTGTACTACTTCCTCCGATGTTTTGCCACTAGAGGTCGCCACTTGCCACCCACGTCCTTCGTACACAAGTCCGGATGCGTCGATCAGAAAGTTGCACTCGATATCGTCACTGAGACGGACTAAAAAATACAATATAATCATATGTTTACCACACATACATAAATAAATATTAACCAATTTCCGGATTCTATGCTGGTTTCTATGCTACAGAACGTATCCATAACTGTCGTGCCGAAATTCAAATCACGATGCCCATTCATATCAAGTTCGTCGCAATTATATTCCGAAAACAGCAAGACCTTTCTTATTCATTAGCAATAATTCCTAGATGATAATAAGTCTACTCACATATGTTAGCTGTGGCCATCTGTAAGCGCTGGAGTTTCTTCACCTGTGCTGCGCAGCTGGTTCTGGTGACGCAGTCATACCCCGGTAACTGTTTTAGTATGGTCTCGGTGGCTGGTCCCGTGTTGATCACGTGACGTGCTGGCTCAGCCCCCCACTCTGTCCTATTCACGATGACGATTGACTCGCAGCTGACTAAATAAATTAATTATCATACTCAATTGCAACCGGTAATGGTTCAAAAATATAATAAGCATAATTAACCTAGATAGGCTATATAATATCATTATCATTTTCATTCATAGCGGTTTTATTATCTGTACAATATTCCTTTGATATAGTGGTAGTGTGCAAAACGATGATGCTCTTGCAATTGATAGCAGACTACTCTGGAACTACAAATTTTCTTGTCAGATATTTGGATCACTTGTCAATTGTTCCCCTTTATAATGACTAAACCTAATTGCTTACGTCTTTCGTGTGTCCTACAGTTCCAGACTCCAGACCACACAGAAAGTGTTGCTATGAGAGAGCCAAGGGCAAGCACCATCACTACGCAGATTAGCCACTGCGGCCAAGACCTCTCCTGTACAAAAATACCAGAATATTGAACACTACTTTATTACGATGGTGTTCCCTTCTTATACCTCTTTCACGATTAACAGCGATGTTGATGATACATTTTTAGTGACCTCGAACTGAATTGGACAAATAAAATTGTTTGTTATTTGTTGTTAGTGACCTTGAATTAAATTTTACAAATTACAATGTTCTCCTTATAGTTTAAGTGGCTTTGAATTGATTTGGAACGACTGAGCTATTGATCACATTTTAGTGGAGATATTGATTCTAATAGGATGGATTACCTTATCTGCCTCCGCCATCTTTTCCCTGATCCTCTGCAGCTTCAGCTGGTGTTTCATGGCTTTGCTTAATCTGGGATGATCCATTCTCATCAGGGCGGCATAATCCGGTTGGTGAACAAAAGGCTCCACGATTTTATAATCCCAGCCCGGTTTATCCATAGTCCACGTTATTCAACTACTACTCATAGACAATACTGAATTATCGGTCAAAACTGTAAAATTCTACACAGAAGTCACAAGTTTATCCAGCTACCATGAGTGATATATTGTATGAGTGCATGCAGTAACACGTATATTGCGCTTTGGTTGGCGCGGTCGGCCCCGTGCGCTAACTTCCTCATATCTCACGCGCTCGTGTGTGCGCGATGGCGGTGAGAATATAAAAGTTCGGGCCCTGGAACTACAGCACACATGTGTATTATCTGTCCTCGACATATGCGGGGATTCCCGGAATAAAAGCGGCGGGGAATGCCACAATATGTGCCTAATGTTTAATGTAGATAGTGAGAGCAGGGCTTAATTATCAGCTGTTACTATAGTGTGTGGATGCCAACCGATATTTATACACCGCTATAATCAGTAGGCATAGTAATCAAGTCGTCATGTGCGAGGCGTATCAGGGAATTTCCCGGCATATTAGGTACTCGTGCATTCATTGGACGAATATTTTGCGGAGAAATACGCAATAAGATTATGTGATCGCGGTAGAGAGAACGAGACTATTTAGAATACGATTTTCTGTGTTAACTTATATCGTCAGGGTTTATGCACTGTATTCTCTCTTTAATCATCTTTATTTCCGCCTATTTGTTATCGTCAAATATTATGTACTATGTGCATACGTGTTCGTGTGTGTGTTAAGCTAACATTTCCAGTATAAGTGAACATACTTTTGTTCACATTGTCCATCTAAATATGGAATTAGATTGGACCGAGACATTAGGCAATATTTTGGCAAAGTGCAGCCATACTGAGAAAGGAACACACAACTACATGTTTGGCTGAATAGCCTTGCACGTGTTTTTCTTAATAAGTGAATAACACAAAAATACATGGGGTTTCTTAGACGGGCGGGCACGTCTGTGAAACGTTTGATTAAGCCATTCCGATAGTCATCCACCGTCCGAGTCTACATCTTTGTTGTCATACCGAGGCTAAACATTAGAAGATACGTTCCGGAACCGGTGGTTATATCCACAATCCTAATCTGCAACTTCTACAATCGTCATTTGGTGAAAGTAGTTCAGTACTACTAGTATAATCTCCTGGTCGCGCCTAGTATTTCTCACACCACGATTATGAGGACGACTGTTATAAACTATCACACAAATATGAGGCAAAAAATGGGGTTGTTGACCTTGATGATAGTATGTATAAGCTTACAGTTTATTTGCAATTAATGAATCAACAGTGTCGTATCAGATAGCGACTTCGCCTCTACTTGTTACATGCTAATACACGCTCCCATTACAATTCTCCTATACTAATTGGACAGATTGTACAACTAGCGCCAAATTCACACCTGCAATTTCGGTGTGATGCCGTAACGGTGCTTTAAGGTGATAATAAAGATGGCTGCGGCACTTGGTGACGGTAAGGGCCAGGAAGCCGGGGTGTCTCTGAGGGTGTTACCTCCCGGTGGTTTGACGGGAGCTGGTAACACTACCAGCCTGAGGAGGAAGTCTGGTGTGGGCTTCGGAAAGGTACGACACTTTTCTCTAATGAGGCATAGAGTCACACCGATTTATACAAAAATATCGAATAAAAATCCCGCGTATATATTGTCATTAAAAGACCCTGGTAATTCAAATATATTTCAAACTAATAGGTATTTCATGAAAATAAAACTGCAACTACCTGGTTAATCAAACAATATCTCTTGACACCTTCGTCAACACCTACTTTCTCTATCTATGAGTGTGTGTGTGTCGTGATCTTTCTCTCTCTGTCTTTCTCTCTGTGTATCTGACTGTCGCTCTCTGTCGCTCTCTGTCGCTCTCTGTCGCTCTCTGTCGCTCTCTGTCTCTCTCTGTCTCTCTCTGTCTCTCTCTGTCTCTCTGTCTCTCTCTGGCTCTCTCTGGCTCTCTCTCTGTGTCCCATTATCTCTCCCTTTCTCTTTCCCTTACATTATATTTATCATTTGTTATATGTATATATATATATCTATATATGTATACATGCCTTAGGGCAAGGTTATGCCTGCCATACAACAGAAGAAACATAGAAACCCAGAAGTTGTTCCTGACAACACAATGTAGGTATAACTTCAGCATAGTAATAGATTAGGGACATCTAACGCGAGTAACTCGTGAGTATGACTTGCTGATTGTTTTATACAGACAAGCCACGTGTTTCTCTGTGCTGTCCATCTGGGCCGTGTGTATAACCATCGCTCTCATCCTGCTGTACGTCTACCAACTAGGACAGGATTTTACTGGTATGTTCCCCTTCTTTCACATTATCAACTAATGTCAGCCCACCGTTAAAATACACAATACAGGAGACCATTCTGTCTATTTTACAACAGACAATTGAAAATTGCTACTCAAAATATTCTCTCTTATTTCACATAATCATAAAATATCAAGCAATCCTTGGGATGAATTCTAGTAATTCTCTACAAGGAATTGTGACAGTTAGCAATAACGTTTTCTTCATTGTGTTGATTTGTCCAATAAAATAGAACTGTATTAAAGGATTACCCAGTAATGGTGTTATGTCATCATCTGCTGATCTGTTTACAGTATTCCCTTCTACTGTTGTGGTTGAGAAGCCAGACCCCGGATGTACACTAAACTGTAGCCACACCTGCAATCTGATACCTGAGCATCGTACCTACTCCTGCTCCTGTTACCATGGGTACAAGCTGGATGCGGACGGAACACACTGTTACGGTACCAAGTGCTAATCTTAATCTAGGATTCAGTCCTAAACCAAATTCTGGTGTACTTATACTACTTACCTTAAAAAATTGTTAATACTTGTATAGAAATGAATATCATTATTAGATATTATTTGACCATTTGGACCTAAAGCCCAGGGTAATTATAAACTCAATTTTAAATCATCATACTGAACAGCTGATGAGGTTTATTTGTACACAATCAGCGTTTGTTTATGTTTTTACTTCATGCTCAGATATAGATGAGTGTCTGATATCTGGGGCTTGCGATCATTACTGTGACAACTCTGAGGGATCGTTTACCTGCTCGTGTGCTACTGGATACCAATTAACCACAGATCAAAGGATGTGTGCAGGTATGTAATATAATCACCTCATTCTGTCCTAGTTAATCTAACATCGATTAATCCATTTAGGGGTCCTCGCATATATGTTGACTGCTCAAATTAGATAAACAGGGTCGTAATGGCAGTCTCTTTGTGAAATTAAAGGTATAACAAACATGAGAAGTACACTCTGCCTTTTAAATGCATGTAGAGTATACTTAAAGCAGTCCCAAAATCACCCAGCTAGAATCGTTTCCAATCATTACAAAAAAATGTGCATACATTTACATGTGCTTTTGACATGTACTTAGGATGTGGCCACATATAGCCATCGATTAAGTACGTTTTCAAGTAAGACAAACTTGACTGTCACGGAAAACTAAAAATGAATTTTACTTGTTTTTCAAATCAAACAGTGTAAGCTTATTCCCGTGCTGTCCTGCACGGCGGAATCAGTATTATAGTAATACCCAGCGTTTAGTTGTAATAGCTGCGGTCATTTCATCTTACAAACATTGACGTATGTACATGTTGTTTGTCTATATGCTCGGTTAGACACAGATGAATGTGCCGGCGACAATGCTTGTGCTGAACTGTGCGTGAATACAGAGGCGAGCTACAAGTGTCAGTGTAACCTAGGCTACAAGCTTGACGCGGGCCTTAAGGAATGTTCAGGTGAGAGAATACATCACCATGGTAATTGGGTTAAAGTTTTATACATGTTCTGGTATATTCCTGGCTTAGCCAATGATAACCAAATGCATCTAAATGTTTTGATAGTTACTGATCATTTAATGCCGATTAGATTGTGAAAGTAAACATAGACTTATTATCACAATATAGTAACACAGTCATCTCTGATGGAGAAATAGAAATAGATGAAACCTAGGATCAAAGACTGAAATGTCATATTTACTCCCGTACTTCTCACAAGACTGTCGTCTCCATGTTTGTTTCAGATTTAGATGAGTGTTCGGTACACAATGGGAGATGCCAGCAGATGTGTCTCAACACCATGGGTTCTTATTCCTGCTTCTGTATCTCTGGCTACAGCATCAATGCCGATCAGAAAACATGCTCTGGTGAACACAATCAAATCTCTCCTTGAATTCCACACCATTAAACCCATTAATTATAGTATTTATTTTTCTTCGCGTCCGCCGTAATCGTGTGTCACCATATTGGTTTGTTTTCATTTGAAACTTTTGCACCTGGGCCTTCCAGATGTTGACGAATGCAGCTCCACTAACGCGTGTGAACAGACTTGTATAAACACGCACGGCACTTACACATGTTCTTGTGTGGTGGGGTACAGTCTACAGTCTGACGGTGCTACATGTGCAGGTAATACAGTAAAACATAGTGCAAATAATTATATCAGTTCATCAACCGCCATGCACATGATTTTTAATGAGACAAATGTTATTGTTTCTTGTGGGTATTCGGAATGAAAAATATTATTGATTTTGTTTGATCAGATATTGATGAATGTTTGATCAGAAATGGGGGCTGTGCGCATAATTGTGCAAATTCTGTGGGATCCTTCACTTGTTCATGTAACTCTGGATATCAGCTCAACAACAATCAGCTCTCGTGTTCAGGTAAATGAGCAAATCTTTCTCAAGCAACAATAAACTCTCTTGTTCGGGTAAATTAACAAATTTAACAAATTTCTCTAAAAATATCAGCAAAATGAACAACACCACGCTAACAAAACGATTATCAGTATGGCTCACCATTCCGTTTCTGGGAATTATCTGTGCATTACATTTCACCTTTCATTCATGTGTTTAGATTCATGGCAGTTTAACATTACTATCTGATTAATCATTTAGTTGTGAGTGGTGGGGGATCTACCACCTGCCCAGCCGGCTTCCTGTTAAACACAGATCTTGGCACCTGTGACGGTTAGTTAACACATTGGGGTTTCTGAGAGAATTAAAGTTAGTAAGGAAGCATATAACAATACCTGTTATGAATTCAGTTTTCGTAAATATCAAGGTTTACTTAGATTAAGCTAGCAAATCAGTTACTTGAAGGATAAAATTGATAAACCATGAACCATAACCATAAGTTGTGGTGAAATGAGTGAAAGTACAGCTTATTTTTCCGAATAAGATAAAATGTATTTTTTAGTAGGTCGGTTGTCCGCTGATTAGTACATTCTGATCCGTGTTTTGTTATTTCACTGTAGACATTGATGAATGCATCTGGAGGAATGGAGACTGTCAGCATATCTGTGTGAACAATGTGGGAAGTTTTACTTGCCTCTGTGACCAAGGCTGGGAGATAAATCCGGATGCACGCACGTGCAAAGGTCCGTTAACGGCGTCATTAAATCAGAAGTTTAGCTCTACATGCTATAGATGGCCTGTATAACTACCTTACCTGGTGTCAGTTAGTCAAACTACGAACCTCAATCCCATAATTATACATGTCGTTCTTATGACTGGGTAAGGCCAGTGTCAAATCATTATCTGGTCAAAGCAGCACCGATATATATGGAACTATCTGCACATGTTCCCAGTAGCGATGCTTGAATATGTCGCTCTTATTGTGAATAAAATAGGTTTTGACAAGCGGAAGTTTATTACGAGCATACGTATGTTAACCAATGTATGATATATACCTGTGTTTTTAACATGACAGATATAGACGAGTGTGCTGCATCTAACGGTGGCTGTGACCAGGAGTGCACCAACACGCTCGGAGATTATCTGTGTACATGTGACACAGGATACATGCAGATCAACGCAACATGTACTGGTGAGCTACACTTATCGTTACCTGTATCAAATACCAAGTCATAGCATTGCCATGAGTATCAATACTAGATAATCCCTTATTCGTAACATACACGATGTATGGTAAGGAAATATATCTCGGTGTATCTTTATTTTTGTATTGGCTTCAATCATCTGGCATTGAAGAACAGTATGTCCTCCCTCGCTTATACAATTGTCATTTGCATCATCCTTCTGGAGAGAAATCTGCAGTTCCTACATTCATATCATCCTTTTTTAAAAAGGCTTGTCGTTACAACAGTCATATCATAGTTCTGGCAAAACCTGCCGTAGCTGTGTTGATAAGCTGATATTGCTGCCGGCACAACCTTTCCATACCAATGATATAAATTACCCGTACTACTAACATTGATTACCAGAACTTCTAGCGTATTCTACCGTCACTACTTGCAGACATTGATGAATGTGCAGAGGCCACAGACGGTTGTGAGCAGTCCTGCACTAATACACAAGGCTCTTTCTCATGTTCCTGCAGCTCAGGCTACACGCTAAACGCAGATGGAAAAACCTGCCAACTCAGCCTGGGTAAATTCACTCACGTAAATTGAAAACAAACTCATATTTCTAGCGAGAGTATGCAGATATTAATATGGTTTTATTGCATCGCGCCTCAATAGAACTCGGACAAGATATATGGGATTTAAAAACATTAAAATAAATTTATTAGCTGTCGTTTATGTCTTACTGTTGCTACAGATGTTGGAATATGTGAAATAGGCTGGTTCGGAACAGATACTGGAGATTTCGATGATGATTATAACTATGGAAGCACAGGGACGTTGCTGGAGATTCAAATCTATACAGACCCATACATTAACTCGTACGTTTATCAATCTAAAACTGGAAAAATTAACTCACACAAATTTACCGACGAAAATCCCATTTAACCTTAATCCAGCTTCATAACACATATTTGATATAATTATCGAGATTGAAATAATTTGTGATCAAGTTGAGTAAGTGCGAATTTATCTTCTGCAGCATTCGTATCCGTTATTCTGGAGGTTGGAGTGGAACACATGGCTCTAACAGTGGAACTCTCTCCTCTGTCACACTGGCCGCAGGGGAATATATCTACAGGTAATTGAATGAAAAGTTTTCATCTCCGAGTGATGGGCAAAATCAGAAGGAACATGACTGTAGAGTCTACCAAATACATTTCACAGTTGGTGGTGACTTTCATCATGAAAGTTTTAGAATGCTGTACTTGAAATGTTGAAAATAATAAATCCCATCCACAAGAGGTCGCCATGGGTCCCATTGGAAAACCACATGCTTTCCCAAATACTGGTTCTTAAATTGTATTGGTGATCAGAATCTGAACGAATTTTTCGCGCCATATAACCCAGTAAGAACACTTAGATCGTCTAGGCATACTCTTTGAATTTTACGCAAGCTAAGGTAATAATGCGTGTGACTATACTTAGGCTCCACGAACATGTTCCTATGAAAACAAAACACTTCAGAAATGCGAATCTGGGTGACTAATTATGCCGCAAAGTAAATTTGAGATATACGCATTAGTAAAAATCATGATCATTCATGTACTCATCGATTGCTGTTGGTTTGTGTAACGTTGTAGGTGAATATTTTAATTGCATCAATGATTTAGTGGTGTATTATCACCCTGTTAACAGCTATATTGTTAATATGCGCAGGGTGGATGGTAAAGAGGACACAGTTATCACGCAGCTCACGTTCTACACTAATACAGGCGCCAGCTACGGACCGTACGGGACCGGAAGTACGGGGACGTTCTTCTCTGCTTCATCCAATGGCGGGAAACTCAGGTGGATCGCCAGCATCGACGGCTACACTGTCGAGAGACTCAAGTTCTTCTTCGACTGTGAACCAACTTAGTCAAACATAAAATTCGTCTAGACCTTTATTAACATCCTGTAACAACAACCCAGGAAATGGATACATGTACTTTAAATTCAGCACCGGTCTAAAATTATCATATTTTATTTTCAAAATATGCATTAAATTCGTTTCTGTTTAGAAGTGGATGATTGTTTTAAACATTTTGATCAGGTTCCACTCATTAAAAGTGTGTCAATATTAATCATAGTTTTGTCTTAAATGATCAGTTATATAATGGCTTACCATAATAAATACACAAATTGTGAAACTTTCTACTTTTATCATTAAATCACACTTTTTCAATCATGATCATGCAGAGTTAATTGTATACAACGAGTTGTTTAAGCTTAACAAATATGCGTCCACAAATCAGACGTATCATCCCAAATATCATATCGTGTTACCAATTATCACCAATTACAGACCCATAAACTCACTACGAGTATAAAACTAAAATCCTGGGTCCATACATAATCAAGTGAATGTAGTTCTACCTCGTAATGCCAACCAAACTGAGGAACATAGTTAACCAGTGACTGTTAATACATAGGATGACGTCATCGGCTGCTAGAGCCAAAGCTTTGGAGGCAGGAATAGATTTATCCAACGATCGACAGGTAGTTTGTATTTTCATAAATATTAACTTGCACGAATGTACACTGTACTACCTGCCTACTTCGTAACAAACTACATTTGCATGACAGCCATTGACACTACAAGCATGTCACTACAGTTCAAATACATTTTTAATGATATGGTTTTTATTTGTTTAACTATAACGGTTTGTGCTGACTATTCATCGGGTCATTTTTGTAACATAAGCGATGATTGTGAGCGGTGAAGAGTAAAACTAATATGGTATCATTGACTTCAGGTCGACGATTCTGCTCCACCCTTAAAGAAACCAAAACGAAAGGCCAGACGAAAACGAGAAAATATAGAACCGGTAGATGATGATTCGTCAGCGTGAGTTCATTGCTTCACTGAGCAGTTTTGCTCATAGGAATTATCATTTAATGGTCATTAAAGAAAATAACCATTCTAAGTGTTGCCTCTAAAGGCTTAATATCCATGTTTATATATGTGTGTGTACAGAAACACATGCTCTATCCAGATATTTGATATATATCTATTTGCATATATTTGATATCCTCACATCTGTTTGCAGATATTTGTTATTCTCACATTAAGTTGCAGATATTTGACAGCATTACATTTAGTTGCAGATATTTAACAGTATAACAACTATATTCAGATAATTGCTTCTTTTCGCATTTATTTCACAGTCAGAAGGCATGTTTCGGAATTATCCTGGCGTGGGCTGCCTGCATCACCGCTGCTCTGCTTCTGCTACTATTCTACCAACTCATCATAGAGGACATCCGTGCGTTTCTCATTATTTAATATACAACACATGGCGGTTTATTCAATCATGCTGAGCCCTGTCGAAGCCAGCGTTCTTGTGAGAATCTAATTATATCATGATAACTTGTGTTGCAGCCGATCCGAGTGGTTTGATAGTGGAGCCCGATCCCGTGTGTACATTACCTTGCAATAACACCTGTGTCCAAGTAGAGAAGGAATTCTACTGCACGTGTTCTATCGGTTACTACTTAGATGCAGACCGGATAACATGTTTAGGTTAGTACTACTCAGATGCTACTATGTATATATCATGGTAGATGCTTATTGAACAAGAAAGTTTTATCATTGATCAGAATCCTATAAGTTATGACATGACAGTTCAAGAAAAGTTTCGTTTTAATTGATAACAGATGTTGATGAATGCAGTGCCCTGACCCCATGCGGACAAACTTGTACTAACATACCTGGTTCGTACTACTGCACCTGTGATCCTGGATATATACTACTAGATAATCTCAGATCATGCGAAGGTAAGTAAATGTAAATGACATGTAAAAGCTAGCGCGATTGGTTTAATATCAATATAAATTAGAAGCCGTTGTGAATGTCGACGTCAGTCCAGCTTTGAAACAGGAATATTTTACCTTCCCCTTTGGTCAAGGCCATTTCTGTAAATATTGTTTACTGACTAGAATGTTGTGCGACCAGACAGTGTACCGCCTTTTTTTACGCCCTATGGAACAAGACAATTAAATCTTCATGGCCAAAGAGCGGAACATCGTGTTCCTATGTTCAATTCATGTTCAGATCTTAGCTAAATTTGCGTATTCAGATTCTACATAAATGTTTAGACTTTACAGGTATAGGTCATATTGAAAAAAAGATAATATTGTACATTTGTGCTTTTATTGTAACCGCAGATGAGGATGAATGTGAGAATGGACACGATTGCTCCCAGATTTGTGTAAACTCAGTGGGCAGTTACACATGTAATTGTGATAAAGGTTACACTGCAGAACCTGACACAAGAGATTGCAAAGGTGCTGAACTATTAAACTGCATATTTAACTAAATTTTCACCTACATTACACCAGCTCATGATAATAAGACACGTTAGACTTCAACAACATTACATGAGATATAAAAAAATACATTCTATTAAACTTTCTTACCCCTAAAATCAAAGCATCAAAACTTTTCAGACGTTGACGAATGCGCTGTCTCTAATGCTGGCTGCGAGCAACATTGTACCAACACAGTAGGATCTTACACGTGCGCTTGTGGGGAGCACTGGAAGCTGAGTTTAAATCAGCACTCATGTGTGGGTAGGTAGGAGATGGCCTTTTTTTATAAACATGTTCATATATATTCATATTTCCATGTCTCTTTAACAAATATTTTAGTGCTGCTAATGTGTAGGCTAATTCCCACGATTGCTATCTTATAGTAAATACTGTAAATAATGTAAACAACACATTGTGACACACATGTACATGTATCTCCGACAGAGCAATGCCATGCGTTTATACTCACCTATCATTGGAAACACGTGTTCTGCACGGAAGTATATGTTCTATGATATATTCTACATATAAATGTATATCTTTATTCATTCATATATGCGTGTATATTGCTCTCTCTCTCTCTCTCTCATATATACATACAACAAATATAAAAAAATGTCAATATTTATTTTGAAATCTGTAGAGAGAGTAAAGTAGCTTGATTACGTCTAGTAATCTGTAATTGTTATATCATAACACATGAACGTTTAAGGAATGTTTACTTACCGATGTTACATATTGATTCACGTCTCTTATCAGATATAGACTCGTGCAGCGCAGCTAATCCATGTGGGCAAGTCTGTGCTGATAAACTAGGTGGTTATACATGCGCATGCGTCGATGGCTATACTCTGCAGCCAGATGGATCATGCTTAGGTATGCCATGATAAAAAAACAATTAAATTCAAATGTACATTAGCTGTATAAGGTCAATCGGCTTGAATATTTCAACACCTTTTTGTGGTTTATAATCAATACATTTTGCATATTTGCAGACAATGATGAGTGTGCAAATAACAATGGTGGATGTGAACACGCATGTGCCAACACCGTCGGTTCTTTTACTTGTTCTTGTAACACAGGATACCAACGACAACCGGATTTACAGTCGTGTTTAGGTAACTAATAGCATCACACTCGGAATGTCAGTGAAATGTTCAAAAGTTTATTCGATTCGTATATCTTTTTTTATTGATAAATCTTTAAGACATAAATGAGTGCACCAGCAACACATGCAGTCATTTGTGCACCAATACAATCGGAAGTTACCATTGCGCATGTCCAGAGGGATATAAAATAGGTTCGAACAAGAAAGCATGTGTAGGTGGGTATATATAGCAAACCTTAAATTATCTACGAGAAAAACAGTATTTAATCTTTTAGTTATAAAACATTTGTTTACATTACTAATTGGTGAAGTAAAAAATCAACGTATTCCAGATAAAAATGAATGTTCCACAAGAAATGGAAATTGTCAGCAGACTTGTATCAATACAGTTGGTTCTTACACATGTGAATGTGACGATGGCTACCTGCTTAATTCAGATCTACAAACGTGCACAGGTATCTGTTATCTATAAGTGCATGCCGGCAAAGCAAGCAACTAGCCGCTTATTTATGTATCTTAAAAACTCATCACAATGGGCAAACTTTGCATTTCTGATACCTGTATGGAATCTATGTTGACGCTAAATGAGCTAGATAGTTTTAACCTTTATAAAGCTATAATCACACGGATTTCCTGCTTGCAGACATTGACCAGTGTTATGAGGGGACATGTGATCAGGGCTGCGTTAACGCCCAGGGTGGATACCAGTGTTCATGCGGTGATGGCTACCAGCTCAGCGGAAGCACAACATGTATAGGTAATGTGGTCATTATCTATATAATTGCAATCTCCCATTGATACCACGATCATACACATCTAAGGCTCGCCTCTACTTGAAATATACAATAAGTCGCGGTTCAACTCGGCGTAGACTGTTGTTCTAAGTGCCAGTGGTCAGATATTTATTGCGAAAGGTATTGTAATAGCAGAGTTCCCTTTCTAAGAATGCTTATTTATTTACTGCTTCAAGTATCACTCTGCTTATTGTAATAACTATGTATAGCAGTTAGAGTAGATTTTCGACAGAGGTTACTGACTGTGCTACTGACATATCATGAACCTATTGCCTTATGCTACTTAAATACTTTAACAACATTCTTTTTCTTTTTGCTATCAAATAGACTTTATGATATACTACTTATAGACGTGGACGAATGTGCTCTGAACACAGACGGCTGTGAGCAAGACTGCACTAACACAGCAGGCTCGTACACTTGCTCCTGTCCTGGCGAATACTCTCTCAGGGTGGATGGAAAGTCGTGCTACTTCGCGCTAGGTATGGAATGGTAACATTCATTCTCATTAATTTGATACAGATTCCTTCGTATGTTGGTAAATCTAACTTAAGCAGACAACAATAGTCACATCCAGAGCCAAATATACTGACAAAATTATCTATTGTGATACAATATATGTTGGAACTTAATCGCTGTCACTATTATGACCGCTGCACGCTATATCTATTACTAATAATTTATATCAAATATATTAGGCTGCATGAAATTATTAAATAGTTTCTCAGGCCCGCCCGCATCGGCCCGAGACCATCCGCAACACACCACCACCCCACCCCCCTCCCCGTTTTTATTTGGATTTGAAATAAAAGGAGAAAACGCACCATCTTTCTAAAAATAAAAAAATAAAAACTTGCCGCATCCTCCCTTTCAGCTTCCGAACGCCGAAAAATGGCCCAAAAAAGGCCCCCGCTCCCAATTTTTCGGGGGAAAAAAACGAGAAAACACCTGCCGCACCCTCCTTTTCATAAAGAAAAAAACAAAACTACCCCACCTACACTGGTGAAAAAAAAACAAAAAAAAAATGCCGCCCGTAACCCCCACTCAAGCAAAAAAAAACTTGAGAAACTAATGATTAATTTTACGCAGCCTTACTTTAATATTTACAGATGTGAGTGATTGTTCTGAGCAATACCGTGTAATCTATTTCGTCGTTGTACAGATGTTGGTATTTGCGCCAAAGGATTTTACGGAGTATTGGGGGGTGCTAACGGGGATGATTATTCTACTGGTTATGGCGATATTATTGATGCGATAACGATCTATGCCGATAACAGCGGAGTGAAATCGTGCGTCCAAATCACATATATTATAATTAATTAACTAATAAAATAAATTCAGCTAATTTTGTTTTAACACGTGAATTTCTTTAATGCGAAACTGTTATAGCAGTTCCTGTGGTTTCAACAACAAAATGATATTCATGGTATGCGTGCATGTAAAAGATTTGACTAGCCTTTATTGATTTTTGCTGTGCAGTATACAAATAGATTATCGAACCAATGGTCTCGGAGAATTGCATGGGACACAAACAGGAACGTTGTTTACCCTGGCACTTGACGCAGATGAATATATTTACAGGTAACTCCTAGCTCCTTTTATCATAATATAATTGTATTTAGTTCTAGCAGGAACGATTAACCATCGTCATAAAGAATCACCTAGGATTTGATTCTACGCAAGTTTTGTCATATGTTGATTATCGGACCTCTGAGCTTGCAGGATAGACGGGCGAGAGGAAGACTACATCACCCAGCTTGCATTCTACACCAGCACAGGTCGGTTTTTTGGTCCTTACGGCGGCGGGGTCACCGGAAACCACTTCTCAGCGTCCTCTAGTGGCGGAAGATTCAGGTGGATAGCGAGTAAACACGGCTCAGGTCTAAACCAGGTCAAATTCTTCTTCGATTGTCAGCCAACATAAACTAAGGCTTTCACAGTATATTGAGCCACTCATATGACATACTTCTAATTAATGCAGACATTGTATGAAAAGATTTATTTAAGTTATTTATCTGAAGTATTTTTCATACGCACAGCATGTGTCACATTAAAAAATAATACGATTTCTGGAATTTAGACAAGCTATTTTATTTAATCAGATTGAATTAGTGAAATTATATGTTAGGCAATATCGATATTAGATTGAAAAATATGAATTGATTGGCCAACTATTACAAATTAATAATAAAGTAGTCGAAATGAAGCGTTAATGGTCGCATACCATGATGGCTTAGTACGATCATTTTTTGTTTGCATTTTATTCTTGTGTATTTAGTCTCAGATCAGTTAAAAATATCAAATATTAAAATACCATTTGTAGCAAAATATAACAAGAAAATTGTTTCATAATCCAGGGACGGGCATTTGTTGTCATCAAATTTGAAGATACTTTAATCTATCACGGCTATAAATAAGAACAAGTATAGTAAACCTTGCGATATACTATACGTCAAAATGTTTCATAAATTCTCAAGTTCAGAAATTTCTAGATTATCGCAGTTCATTGTATTTTTTCACTCTCTTTTCCAAATATGGACACATATATTATTATTCGGGTATTGTGATATGACGAATTAATGGTTCGTCTCTATTCTATTCCTCTGCTGGAATAATGTGGCCAGCTCTGTATTTCTTGGTATAATGAATCTCCGGGACAAGTTGTTTCCGAGATAAGCTTCTTGTGCCCAAACAACTCGTAGTCCGTCTTTATGTAACCCGGCAATATGTTCCTCTAGGAATAAAAATGCAGAAGCATTTTCACATATAACACCTGCATCTATCTGTCCCTTATAAATCTAGAATATAGAAGCAGCAGTAGATATATTTAGTATTACTCTTTGGTTATTTGGTAAGTAATGCTACACAAAATGCTCTAATCTTTCATATCATAGTAAGTAGAGCATTACATTATATCAAATTGACTATTCTCTGATTGTATTTATCTGATAACTTCATACAGTATCATTACCAGTTTTTAAAGATTAGCTTTATATTGTACAGTAACATTACTGACCGAAGTGACACCGCAGGCCATAAGATCTTTAGCGGACGTTATGGCTTCAGACGTTGGCATTTGTGACTCGTAATCGCCAATGATGCATATACCATGTGACATGCTGTTAAAGCCAGGCACGTGCGCACCCTGAACCTCCCAGCCACGTCCCTCATACACCACACCGTCTCCACCAATCAGAAAGTTGTATCCTATATCGTTGTAGCCTGCAATTAATAATTCTACAAGTTTGCTGATTGCTGGTGCACTATTTCGCATGCATGCGGACACTAAAGTTTGAATTTTTTCCTTTTCCAGTCCATCTCCATTTTTTCCACACGATAAACAACACCTACCAAGGCTGTTCTAAGCTGAAAAAACAAGATAATATCCCGAACGTTATACCAAGTTATACCTGATTCTAACTATTGCAAATTGTATGTTCACATTTCATTTCAACGGCTGGACTCTACTAGCCCTTGCGGATATAAAATACGGCTTGGTTAATGTCAACAACTTACATTGTCTTACAGATTGTGATACTTTGACTTTGACTTTGACTTTGACTTTGATTTTGACTTTGACTTTGACTTTGACTAACCTTTGACGTCCATGTGGTGGTCTTGTATGATTTTATATTGTCTGAAACACTCGGGTTTAGATGAACAATTCGCACTGTCAGAGTGATGTATAAACGTCATGTTTCCTGGAGGGATTGCAGTAGTTTGATTGACAGAGGCCCGTGCAACCCATCCGTCTCTAGAAACAATTTCCAGGTCCCCACACCCAAAGGTTTCTGAAAGTGCGAGCATCTCTTTGCATTAGACCTGAGATGAAGGATAATCATGATATTGAATAGTCAACAAAGTGCAAATAAGTTTGCGTGGCGGCAATGCATTAGGTTCTATCTTGTCCTATATGATGTCTATTTGCAATCGTAAAGTATTTACTGATTTACACCGCAAACATATTAGTTCAAAGTAAATTGTCCTCAAATCAGAGAAGACATTCAGGTTAGGAAAAAAAGCTGGAGTGGTTCGGGTAACTGGCGGGTGGCAGTTATTGTCTTTGTATTTGGTCCATATATAAGGATTTGATGTTATTTGATAGTAATGAGACTTGGAACTAATTAAGTGGGACAGACTTCAATTGTGTTTGAATATCAACTGACACACCGGAATATGTAACACATATACTTTTATGTGACTAGTATTAATGTATCCGATGCTCAAAGTCGGTGAAAAATTTCCTTAAATTCAAAATAGTCCATGAGTGAAGACAATCTGAGAACAGATATCTGAGGACAGTGAACCATGTTATTGGGGAGGGTTGCTTAAGCTTGGGATTCAATTAAAAAATTCCAGTAAATAAATCTGAATACATGTGAATGTAGGTTGATTTTTTTAATTGATTTAATTTTTTTATATATGTACTAAAGTGATACATATGTTTTGTGCATACTATGTGGACCACGGCTCTATTTATCTTATGTTTAATAATGTGAAGTTCTACCGATATTTGCTTCTTAATGCGATTCATCAGACGCATGATGAATTTGATACATTATCTAGTTATCTTGGTATTGCATGTTATAGAATTATACATTAGACAAACTAATCTGATAGTAGAGCAGCTTGTTTTACTCAGTTGTTGCGGTGGGTGCTATGACAACCAGTCACCTAGATCAGGTTTTATATCTCCATTTAAACCATGCATATTATATGTAGTATATATATTTATTCGACAGCCCAAGGTATTCCTTAGCCACAAACTATTGTAGATTGTAATGGTTATGAATGAACAGAAATCCGTTCTTTGAATGTCTACTTCTCATCCCACTACGGAAACCAGGACCAAATGTTTACCTTAGACACACGTTGATTTTTGTATCACAAGCTCTAGTACCTAAATAGATCTAAAATGAGTACATCTACCGGCTGTATATCTTCACAAACCTATTGATCGGACCTGAATCAGTTATACATCTATGTCGGGTGTATTATTGTATTTGCAATAAGTGACAACGATTTCCATTGTCAATTTTAGATGAATATTGCTCACTTGTATCCAGACTATGATGTCAATGAGTTTTGTATTATGCAACCTCAGGTTCAATCATGAGATAATTGTTAAGCTTCCTAAAACACAAACATGCAGATTGTAAAGAGTTTTCCATTTAAAACTTCAAAAGCAAGCTTAGATTGACAATAATGTGAAGGTGATATTGATTTAAATTTGGCATACTTGTCTAGGTTTTTCCGTAGGCCGGATATAGACTGACAGATAGAATGCTTAACTGTATGTGATAAGTTATGGAATACCAAGTATGCTTCTTAAATTGACCCATCAGACCAATTATAGTTATGATTGATTATTTTCTTGCAAGTGTATCTCTAAGAGGTACTGAATGTATTGATTATAGATATGATTGATTATTGAGTTATCATGGTATCTCTAAGGGCACCTGATATGACAAATTAATTGCACATTGACTTACTGAGCTGGTACTGCGGGGGTCAGTCTCCTAGATCAAGTAACATATCATATCATCATTTGAGGCAA
>JAXGGS010108090.1:0-17192 GCA_035585475.1 Armandia brevis | reverse complement strand
AATTAGGTAATTTGCGAAAAAATATAAAATAAAACTTGCCGCTCCTAATTTCACAGAAAAAAACCCACAAAAAAACCCTGCCGCCCCTATTTAACATTGATGAAAAAAAAAAGAAATCTAGAAATAAAGAAAAAATATCCCCCAAACCGACTCGAGAACAAGAAATACCCCACAAATGTGCCTAAAAACCCTTCAAAGGGCCAAATGTTGAAAAAAAATAAAAGCACCTGCCGCCCCCACTGATTTGCGTGCCCTCCGCCCCACTAAATTCTTGGTAAAATATAAATTAAAAAAACCTGCCGCCCCCTTTTTATGAGAAAAAAAAACAGAAAAAAACTGCCGCTCCCTCCTTGGCCAAAAAAACATGGCATTAGACATATCTATGCAAGTGGAGTACGGGTTTATTTTTATTTCATTTAGCCTGGTCCTGTATTGTGTTTACCAAATAGATATGGTCTGTTGTATATGTATGCCTCTCTTAATTGAGAAGTATTAAAATGACCCATAGCTAGCCCAAGCCCCCTACGGATATTTATATGATGATAGTAAATCCGTCTCCGTAGACAATAGTGCCTTGTGCCGACAGTCAGGAGCGTCATATCAGGGCTACCCATAGCCAGAACTTGATTGAAGTTAAGGCCCCATAAAATTAATAAGTTGTTTCTCAGGCTTTATTTGCCTGAGACGAAGAGTGTGGGCGGCAGGTCAAGTTATTTTGATTTTTATATTTTTTGGCCAAGGAAGGGGCGGCAGGTTTTGTTGTTGTTTTTTTCTGCGAAAAAGGGGGCGTTTTTTTTGTTTTATTTTCGCATGGAATTTAGGGGGGTGGCGGGCCCGCAAATTAGTAGGGGCGGCAGGTGCCTTTTTTTGTTGTTGTTGTTGAAACATTTGGCCCATTTTGAGGGTTTTTTAGGCACATTTAGGGGGTATTCCTTGGGCGAGAGTTGGTTTGGGGATATTTCTTTTTTCTTTTTCCATTTTCCTTTTTTTTTTCTTCCTTGTCAATTAGGGGCGGCAGGCTTTAAAAAAATAAAATTCTGTGAAATTAGGGGTGGCAGGTATTTTATTTTTATTTTTTTCTATGAAATTAGGGGCGGCAGGTATATAAATATATTTCTTTGCGCTTTACCCAATAAAAAGAGGGGGGGGAGGGATGGGGGGGATGTGGGGGGGCGGAGGGTCTCAGGCCCATGCGGGCGGGCCTGCGAAACAACTTATTAATTTTATATGGCTTAATCAAGATTTTGCACCAATCGCTGGAAACAGGCTTTATATTATAACATAAGATACACCGTCTCTGTTGTGAGCTTGGTTATTTTTTAATCTTGGTCACAACCTTGAGTAATTCAGGCATAGAGAAGGATCTGAGAAAGTCCAGAAGGTGTCCTATAAATTCATGGGTCAGCATTTTTCGGTCAGCCGTTTATACCCTACCCTATATAACAGTACTCATAAATGTGCAATGTGACAATTTCAACATTATGAATGATTGAAAACATTATTGTTTGCCTGAAAATGGTAAATACAGCTTTAATACTGAATTTGAATTTGGAAGTAAGTGGGTCAGCATTTCATAAGTCGGTATTTTAGTATGTTATACCCAATCCACTTTCCAAGTCGGAAATTTTCTATCGGTGTATTAGGTCATACCAGATCTTATCTTCCGGCTATGGCAGTACTCAGCTTTAACAGCAGAGAAGTAAACTTTACCAACAATGATAATATGACTGTACAAAGAGGCCGGTAAGTATTCACGCCGTACTGTGAAAAGTAATTATATAAGATGAACTTAAAATATCCACTTGGTTGGGACTGTCGAATGTCCTTGAATAGCCTACACTATGTTTACTCGAAAATCGGTGGTGACTAATATTGAAAACTTAATATAGGCCCAGTCATATGACATATCGTATAATGTGTTGGATAAAGAATTGTGAATGTTTTCACACTGATATTTTATAATTGAAGAGGATAAAGTTAACTAGTTTAAACTGTTGCCCAATGTTAAGCAGTTGAAAGAATGTAGGTCGATGGTTTCACATGAACTGGGTTTGACATGCAGTGTATGAAACAAATACAGATAAAAAATGTTATACGATTAATCAGAAAGCGACAGCTACACTCCGACTTTAAACAGTTAAACATGATTGCTGTACATGTTGGCTAGGTATTGAGTATGTGTATGATACCCGCACTAGTCATATCATTGCGGCGCACAGACAACTCGACTGACTACCAACTCGACTGACTGACGACTGGCCCGAATTTTGGACAACTCTTCTGAATTCAGTCAACTCGACGATCCTATTGATGTTCACATTATGTATAGAGGTGCAACTCTCTAACAATGAACCTGTGGAAGCTCATTGCTGAGCTCTGGTTTGGTACAATTAGAGTCTGTGTTCAGATGGGCCCGTCTCACACCATTCTCGCAAACATTATCATCAATTGCATTTTTCTGGGTTGTGCATTTCACACATATCAAACAAGTGTAAACAAGTGTTTTACACCACTTCTTGGTAAAATAAATCGTTTTCTCACACCAATTATTATTAGTAGACAAAAGGTCAACACGAAGTGAAAGACGAACCAAGGGTTCATATCATATAAGGCCCGCAATATACATGTACTAATCACCCAGCCGGAGATTAAAACAATAAACAGTCTTTATGATTGTCTTGTGACACCCATATCACATTATGGTGTGGAGATTTGGTTCCCATACTGTAACCCTAGACTGACCAGTGCCAAAGCGGTGTATGAAATATATTTTGATTCATCAACAACCCGCATACCAAGTGACAAAAATTTACTAACATTTTTAAATAGAGCTTTTAGCTCAAGCTTTACCACTTCAGCAATAGCAACATACGGGGATACAGGTCATTACACTACTTACATTGATGCGGTTAGTCAGACCATAAAATTCACCAAATGCTTAATGACTGATGGAAATGATATCACACCACTCATGCAAGGAGTGAACAAAGCAAATTAAAAACTGAAATTGCATATATGTGGTTAGGAAGTGTTGAAAATCATGGGAAATGAGTTGAATATGCGATGATGAAAGTGGTAAGAAACATATGTAAATACTGTCATACTATGCAACGTTTTGTACAATAACTCATGCATGAATTATGTAACTAACTCAAAGCTGAAATAAAACGTTTATAAATAGAAATTGTACAAAATGTAGCACAAATGTATGTATAAATACAGGCAGTCCAGTTGTCCAGTACAGTTGTCCAGTCCAGTTGTCTCAAATGCCAGTCAGTTGGTAGTCAGTCGAGTTGTCATGTTATCTATAACTACTGACAGTGATAACGCGAGAAAGTCTGATAATAAAGTAGTTAAAAGTATCTTAATTATTCGATAACTAAGTTCCAAAATTTAAGTCAATGTTATAACTGTAGCAGTGGCTTTTATTAAAAAGTAGGCCATTCTGGGTCGGCTGATTTGAATTCGGCCTTTCAGGATGGAACCACCAATGCAGGGAGCCTTGAAGGGTGGCAGGGCTTATAAGTGGATATGTCTAATTCTAACCAGTAACGCAGGCACCAAGTCTGGTGCATACCTGGGGTAATATTAGTCGATAGACACTCATCCCAAACAATGTATTTATAATCAAAATTGTTATATTGGCAATTGAGTTTTTATACGCTTTTCCAACATCCACCTATCAGGCTTAATTCGGTGGTGCATCATAGAATAAAGTCAACTAAATATCACATTTAACTAAAAGTGAACTTCAATATTCTATTTCCTTTCAACCATTTGGTATTACGGAAAGAACAAAACGGGAAAGATGTGATCAGGGGGTTACCCCGTCAATATGTTTTGTGTTTGTTCTAATGTCCTGTATAGTTGATACTAATTCTCCCTACTTCAGGTTCTAATGATGGAGTACGTGGTTCGGTAATATAGTATTTTCTATTTGTTTTGCTTCCTCTAATATAACGTAAGATAGGTCCAGGGTTATATTATCATTGTTTATTTTATGCTATATATCAGCTAGAATATGCCGCTTTCCCACTCCCATATCCCCACTAGTTTTATTATCAAGTATACTCAGTTTTAATTAATAATAGTTTTATTTCAAGCAACTTCATGTACTTGTTATACATTTTTACATGTATTAAATAATATACCGATGGTTGAGATGAACAATGCACAACGAATCATATAATTGTACCTGTCAATCATTGCACTGTTCGAAACGTCAACAAGTATACGTCATGTGTGTGGACAATACGCGTGTAAATGAATAGAGCCTTGTTTTGTAAATTATCCTCACTCTGCAATAATGTAATGATACTTGCATCACTGTTATCATTCAGAATGGCGCTGTCATCGGGATTAAGTTCTCATTTAATCCTCCACATTTCAGTTTAAACGCTTCACCTCTTAAAATGTGAACTCGTCCCCAATATTTCGGGAGAGGTCCTCTGGTATCACCTCATTTCAATGTGATTTAAATCATGACATAAATATAGCAATCAATATAAATTAGGAACAGACCATGGTAAGGGTATTTGTTTTGAATAACCAAAATTAGTTGGAATTCAGGTTCCAACTAATAATTATCGAATTATAGCCTATTTGAATAAGAGACTAATTTTGCCTCTCCCTTTGTCAGTGCCCATGTTGAGATTAACATCATATGATGTCATCAACATTTTCATGAGACCTGATAATACGGTGTACGTATGTAAGCCTTAGGTGTACGTAATACGCGTACTGCACACTTACATGGAACACATGAACACACTGTAGATATAGATCTTGGTTTTATTTCATGAGAACTTTAATTCATAGACATATAAAATATATTGAATGCGTTTCTTCGTAACGTTCTACGTCCATTGTACTGTTCTTCTTCAATGCCATGGATTTGCGCTTCGTCAATTTCTGTCGATATATAAACAAGGTACATACGGGTATTAAATTTTTCTGATACAATTTATTATTCAAATCTTTAATATTATCTGGGTCCATTGATCGCCTGTATAGGTATTCACGAGCAGTCTCTGAAACGATCAGATGCTATGCATATGCTGCAGGTATTTCGATTACTGATATTAAATTATTTGCAGTTACAGTTCAGAAGATTTTTCTGACTTAGACGAGGTTCCTCTGATGATGTCGGAGACAGAAGGCTTTGAGACCAATGAAAACGAGTACTTAATGAGACCGAGGGGAGTGAGAAATCCAAGGAAAAAAGGTTTCATGTATTATTTATGTGATGGATGGAAAGACGCATGTACAAGGTGAGTGGTGTGAAAAGATATAAACAGTATTATGCATATGTACTGGTGTATCCAACCTACATTACTGTGACCAACTCGTAGTAGTTATCACAGTCCAATTCAGTCCACAACTCTGATCCATCATGTTACATTCACATGTGCATGTACATGTATATGCATTTCGAATATGATTCTTATTGTGCGCGTAACAGTTTGTCGACACTTTATATTGCATTAAATCACGTGGCAGCTGATGCAGTAGGATTCATCGATTATTTTTCATGTGTTCAAATTAGTATGGCTGGAACAGCTGGTGAAGTTCGATATGGATTTCTCCGTTAGACATTTTGTGACATTGCTGTTGTGATGATAGTGTATGATTGTTTTAGGTGCTGTGATACTTGTTTTGAAAGATGTCGACGGAAAAAGGAACTCAAGCCCCGTACAATTTGGTTCGGAAAAGCCGTCGTAGAAAAATATGCCCGTAACATCATACGAAACCAAAAGTACAGTTTGATAACTTTCATTCCATTGGTGAGTCCTTCACAATGTGATTCCATGTTTATACATTATCACTCCAATTTTTTCCTCCAATTTTCCCCTTTTACAAAAGTACTTTATTGTTGAATTTGCAGGTGCTTTATGAGCAGTTTAAGTTTTTTCTGAACTTTTATTTCTTACTGATGGCAACCTCTCAGTTTATACCTGAGATAAGGGTTGGATATCTGTATACTTACTGGGGACCACTCGTAAGTAATTTGAATATTCTGATAGCTTTGTTGCACTCATTTATTTATATTTACCGGTAAACAAACTCAACTGTATGTGTATGTTGCTTCCTCTAAATCATGATTTGTGTTCCATAGGCCTTTGTGATTTTGGTAACAATGATACGTGAAGCAGTCGATGACGTTAGGCGATGGCGAAGAGACAAAGAAATAAATGGACAAAAATTTAAAAAACTTACGAAACGGGGCGTTGTGGAAATTCCTAGTTCTCAGATTAAGGTTTCTGACTTCCTTATCATTGAAAAGGTAAGAATGTACAATGTTCATTCGATACGCGGTCTTGAAAATACAATGTGTTCTTATTTTTATTTTCTCATTATGTGAGTCATTGTTTCGTAAGGGCGCCCAGCTGGTATTTTTAATAATATTTATGAAGAGCTTCACGCTACAATTGATCAATTTGATCCTCTACTTGAAAACCAAACCCAACATTTCCGATTTAAGCTAATACAAAAATATATTATAAAGAGTTCTCAAAAGGATGTTAGAAAATTGTTTTCTTCACCGTTAAGAATTGGCAAGCCCGATTAGATTTGTAACCGAATGCGGTAAGCCAAACGCTGACGAGGAAATGCACTCATTATTATTTAACGTTTATACGAAAACAATATTAAGGACTAATGCAAAAGTACGAGAAGAAAAAGGATTGCTGTAAAGTCATTTTCTGTTACCGCAACATTTTTAATACTCAAGCTCTGTATCGGACTGATGTTACATTTTGTTTCTATTCTCAGTGAAAAAAGCAATTTTTATGATTTTCCAGAATCAGAGAGTTCCAGCTGATATGATATTTTTACGCACTACTGAGAGAAATGGAGCTTGTTTTATTCGAACGGATCAATTAGATGGTGAAACTGACTGGAAATTAAAACTTGCTCTGCAGAAAACACAACAGCTTACTTCAGATTCGGTTTGTTTATTTTTTAATCCATCAACTCTGTAAAACAATTATTAGAAGTAAGACTAGATTGTATATTGGAATGTAAACGAAGCGTTCTCCACCAATACTGTTTTTTAAAACTTCTATTCGAATAAAAAAATGTATTTGCATGTATATGATTTATTTTAGGACTTGTTTGATGTATCGGCGCATATTTACGCAGAAAAGCCACAGAAAGACATTCACTCATTCGTGGGAACTTACACTCGCGTAATTGATACAGCCAGCCCTTTTTAAAGACCATCCATTTATGGAACGCATGACAGATTTTCCATGTTTGATTATATTGTTATTTTTGAATATCGTAGACCGATGGCGACGGAGAAGAAGAATCTGTTAACATCGAGCACATGCTCTGGGCTAACACAGTAGTGGCTTCGGGGACAGCCCTTGGAGTTGTCGTCTACACTGGGCAGGAAACCCGAAGCTCTATGAACACTTCCAAACCTAAACTAAAGGTTCGAGATATTGATCGACTAAATTATGTGAACAGCTGTTTGCGAACTAGGTTTTCGTTTAAGGATTTTAACCTACATATAAATTTACCCCTTTTGTTTCATAGGTTGGTCTTTTAGATATGGAGATAAATGGCATGACAAAAGTGTTATTTGTACTCATGTTCTTCCTTGCACTTGTGATGATGCTATTGAAGGTACTGTGTATGTTATATTCCCATAGTATGATCAATACCATGCTACGTGGACATGAACCTTGTTGACTATAGAAAATATTTCTTAATAGGGATTTGGCGGTCCTTGGTACAGATATTTGTTTAGATTTATCGTCCTCTTCTCGTACATTATCCCAATTAGGTAAGATATATCCACAATCAATACTCTTACTCAATTTGCCAATGATTAAATGCCTCTAATCCTGTTCTGAAATCTTTCAGTTTGAGGGTTAGCTTGGATATGGGTAAGGTAGTTTATTCTTGGTTCATTCAACAAGACAAGAACATACCAGGCACCGTGGCGAGAAGCACAACTATTCCCGAAGAATTGGGAAGAATTCAATATTTATTGTCCGACAAGACTGGAACTTTAACACAGAATGAAATGGTATTTCGTAGACTGCATTTAGGAACGGTGGCATACGGAACAGAAACAATGGACGAGGTTTGGCATTATTATATAAGTGCACTCGCTGAATGAGCGCTTAGCTGGTAGCGGTAGTATTGCTGTGCAAACCAATTTAAAAAGTTTTTCAGGAGCAACCAGCGCTTTAATATACCGCTAAGATCTCATAATGATTGGTTAGCTATCATTCAGCGTGACCCATTCCATAAGTCCATATTAACTTAAAACAACCAATACTAGATAGTTGGATCTCCACATATTTAGCTTATTCTTTGTACCTGTACATGGAAAGAACACATTGTCTCCTTGAATATCATTTATGCTCCTGTACAGAATATCCACTCAACAAAGCACCCACAAATTTGATGATTACACGTTTTTGTTCATGTTCTTGTTCGTGTTCGTGTTCGAGAGCTGATCCCTGTTCTCCACCAAGGATTTAAATTTAATTTAAACCCCAATGTGTATAATGGTCAATTTAAGCCCCTGCAAAGTTAGTGCTATAACGCACATTGTTAAAACGCAAATGATGACAGAGCGCGATTCTGCCATGATCTACAATGCATATTGTTTTGTTTATAATCCATTGTCACTCCTTGCAATACATTGCGCCTCGATATGACGCATTTTAGGCTGGACACCTGTCACCAGCGTTACAGGTTTAACCATAAGGATCTCAAGTGCATTTCAAATTCTGGAATGAACTAACATCCTTTTACTTCCCATTCTACAGGTAGTGTCTCACCTGAAAACGGCATACTGCCAAATTGAACAACAAAATAGCTCTACTTCCCCATCGAAACATGCTACGAAAGTGAGACGAACTGTGATTACACGAATTTACGAAGCAGTTAAGGTAATACATATTGAAATAATTTCGCATTTGTCCAACAGTACTAAGATTTGGTACCATTTTTGCTTGTTATCCTTTTCAGGCTATCGCTCTATGTCACAATGTAACACCAGTATACGAATCGGAAGAGCAAAATGACGACGAGGAATATGAATTGACTGAAGCTGATCAGCAAAGCCAGCAACAAGTCACCTACCAAGCATCAAGCCCTGATGAGGTTTTTGACACGTTTCAATTAAATTGTTTGAGAAATTTAATTCTTTCTGGCACATATATAGTGTTATATCGTACCACATCTTTAACCTGCAATTCTCTGGGTTTTTTTCTATCCCAAACATCACTTACACATTTGAATATATCACCCTATTACGCTGTTTACGTGTGTACATGTGTGCATATGCATCCCCTGATACAATATACCGTACATTTCCATGCATAAATGTGTTATGTGAAATGCAAGCATGTAGCACCACATACAATGTACCGGTATAGGCGAGAATTAACGTAGCGAGCAATACATTATTTTATTATTGACATTTTCAGTAATATATATATATATAGAGGGGCATGTACTTTGTATTGAGGTCCATGCACATATGTTGCTCTCGTTTACGTGTTAAATTGTATTCAAATTCATATTAGAGTCATATTGTTCGGTAACTGTACATGCGTTAATCGATCCGCATGCGATGATATGATAATGAAAGATTCGAAATGCAGTAGATTCACAAAGTTTTGGTACTCAATCATTTTAGGTAGCTCTTGTTTCTTGGACAGAGAGCGTCTCCTTAGCCTTGGTCAAACGAGATCTCACAAGTATGACTCTCCGGACACCAACTAACTCCCTAATGCGATACAGGATTTTACAAACGTTCCCGTTTACTTCGGAAACCAAGCGAATGGGCATTATAGTCAAGGTTGGGTTTTTAAAATCGAAGTTCACTGAAGTTTTGCCACAGTTCTATCATAAATGATACGCGTGTTAAAGATATTGGTATAAATACTGCTTAAGTATATGTGTTTGATATGATTCAGGATGAAGAAACGAGAGAGATAACATTTTATATGAAAGGTGCTGATGTTGTCATGCAGGGAATAGTTCAATATAATGACTGGTTAGAAGAAGAAGTAAGTGATGATGCCACATTTTATTCATTGTACATTTGCGTAATTGCGGATGCTGTTTTTCTTTACATCGGTAAATAAAACTGATATGCCTGTGTACGTTTGTTCGTGTGCGTGTCTGAGAAACATTTAATCAAGTTTATGTAGCCTTATGTATATAATTACATACTTTGACTCACCATTATTTCAGTCGTTCTGTCAAGATGTACATTTTGTTCATGTCATTACATTACTATAAGTATTTGCTTACTAATTGTATCTTTTTGATCTCCAAAATGCAGACTGGTAATATGGCTAGAGAAGGTCTTCGTACTTTGGTGGTCGCCAAAAAAGGTCTTACCGAAGATCAATATCTTGATTTTGAGGTATACAATATAATTTTAATTTTAATTTTTGAATGTTAATTAAAGTTTTAGACTAATAACGTACAGTACATGGTTAGTTACAAATATTAATTGTAATTTAATTTATTGATTACATTATGAGAATTTGATGATTGAAAGGTATGCATTTACATTTTAGGATCTATATACATATATGTAACAGTTAATGTTTTGTTAAAGGTCCGGTACAATCAAGCAAAAATGAGCACTCATGATAGGAGCGCAAAAATGTCTACGGTTGTTGAAGGATTAGAGCGAGATATGGAGTTGTTATGTTTGACAGGGGTGGAAGACAAATTGCAGGAGGGAGTAAGACCAACGCTAGAATTACTCCGAAATGCAGGCATTAAAGTAAGTCGTCATGTCATACATATTGGTATATATCGGAGGCAATGGACTTTCGTTATGAGTGGTATTATGAAGGACAACCATTGAAATTCGTAGCGTAGTAGTAAAATCCGATGACTTTGGCGGTATTAAACAGGTCATACTTTTGTCAATCATAGTCTTGGTCAGACATTCCGGTATGCCCCTGGCCAACCTTAATAAATAGACCCTGTAAATAATACGGATGACACAGGACAGTACTCAAAAAATGCGACAATAAAAGGTTGTATGCTTCATTTGAGACACTGACATGTTAGTGTATTCTGTTAGATTATTGCTCCCTAAAATGTAAACCTTATGATTAAAACGGACCGATTAAAACCATGATCGTTCATTCAGTCAGGCCCTAAATATTTCGGCTTGGTTGTTAACTTCATATTTGCATATACAATCACTGGTAAACAAGGAAGTTTGGTTCGATATAATCCCAATTACCATATCGGCTAGCTGGGTGTCGGTAATTTGGACGTCGGCAGTCTGGCACACAAAGCGCTCCACATTAGGGGCCAAGCGCACCATATGCATACTGTTCAGTTAATAACTACTACATGAACACTACTATAGTTAGTCTTATATGCTTCTCAACCAATCAGCAATCACAGCATATACTGTACTTTTTTCCCCACAGATTTGGATGCTGACGGGGGACAAATTGGAGACCGCAACTTGCATCGCCAAAAGCTCTCGCCTTGTGTCCCGAGGCCAAACAATTCACACGTTTAGACCAGTCACTAATAGGGCAGAGGCCCATTTGGAATTAAATGCATTTCGTAGAAAAAACGAATGCGCTTTGGTTATAATGGGGGAATCGCTTGAGGTATTTTGCCCATCTGTAATTCTCTTTTCGAAATTTTATATACCCGTACCTAAAAACTGATACTTGAATGCAATATAGAATTACTATGTACGTGTACATGTATGTACATCATCTATATTCCAGGTGTGCTTGTCTTACTACGAGCACGAATTTGTTGAGCTTGCCTGTCAATGTCCGGCGGTAGTTGTTTGTCGGTGCTCGCCTACACAAAAAGCAAACATCGTAAAATTATTAAAACGACACACGGGGAAAAGAACCTGCGCCATCGGTTCGTTACCTTTTTAGCTTGTTACTTTCTGTATGGTAGTACAATGTATAAGAATGTCGAATATTGCAGAAATAAGCTCTTGCTGGTTTAACGGACGCGCCCATGACCATGGAAAGCACAAAATACAGGAACAATACCATATAATTCTAACTGAACTAATCGTTTTTTATATGTGCTAGTTAGGGGTGAAACTAAATCAATGACTGAAAATGAGAACAAATTCACTCATATTCATTTGGTCATACTTTTGTGTGAATTAAATACACATTGTTCGAAGATGTAGATACTACGTGTTAACAAAGCGTGATTCTAAAGAATACACGTGTACGAGTACCGTACGTAGTTGCTTCGATAATAATAATATATCTTTTGACTAGGTGACGGGGGTAACGATGTGAGTATGATTCAAGCTGCTGATGCTGGCGTTGGAATAGTGGGGAAAGAAGGAAAACAGGCCGCTTTAGCAGCAGATTTCTCCATCAATCAGTTCAACTATCTCGGCAGATTATTACTCGTCCATGGGAGATATAGGTACTTCCAACCGAATTGTTCTTATACACATTTTGATATACATGTGAAATTTTATTTCCGGTAGTAAACCCGCACCATCAGATATACAAACGTATGTACCCCGGTATATGTATGATATCGATATTGCCATCAAACTAACGTAGGACTAGAATTTGTATTTATCTATATAACTACCATCGGGAGACCGGAGTCAGGTCGCGTCAAAAGTTCATCTCCGGAAAAGTCAGCAACTGCCATGCACACCCATATGTCACTCTTTATAACAATTCTGGGTATATATACCGGCAGATCGCATCAGTTGCTAGACGTTTGTAAGGGTGTGGTCCAACGCTTATCGTCATTACTAAATCTTTACGTAGATATGAACATAAAAATCATCAGGTAATCTCTGGGTTTTCTAGCTGAAATTAGGTATCGGACATGTACATGCATGAACTTCGAACGGTTTGTGTCAATACCGATTACGTTTCAAATAAATAAAACAAAGAGTCTCGATAGATAAGGTGCAAACTATACCTGTATTTCCAGAGCTTTCGACAGATGCTGCCTTCCTCAGCCGGTTCCAAGAATATTTGGAGCTTTTAACAGAGTTTACAATAGTACGAAAAAGTTTCTATGACAATATTGTAACAGTTCATATTATGACGATATGACATAGCCAATTTAATATGTCCAAACCTCGGCTAAAACTACCGTGTAGGTAAAATGAAGTTATACATCAGAATTTCCATCACAAAACGAATCAATAAACATAGAATTTCACGAAGTCCTGATAAATACCGGTAATATTGAAAACACAGTTACGTTATAGTTTGGCGCTGTATATCAACGGGTTAAAGCGAAAAGTGCATAAAATGGCTTAACTCACGATTTGCAGCATAAAAGTTATGATTACGTGATAAATCAAAATTTCACCCGATATTTAATCAATATTGTGCAGGAAATTTTGAGAAAGCCAGCTTCTGATGAAAGCTCGAAAAGTTCAGTAATAGTTTGTACCTACTCGAGACTCGCTTATTTATATGATATAATATATACATGTACATTTTGTATGTGTGCACAGCATTCACTACGATATATTGCATTTATACTGATTTTGTTTTTGTCTTGATAACGCAGCTATAAACGAACTTCGGCGCAGGCCCAGTTTGTGATCCACAGGGGTTTGATTATCTCCACAATGCAAGCAGTATTTTCAGCAGTATTCTACTTCGCGTCGGTGTCTCTTTTTCCTGGATTCTTACTTATTGGGTAACTATATATGGATATTGTTCTAGCATTTTAGAACTGATTTGAAGAAGATCTATTGACTGTCTTTTTTCCACACTGAACCCCCTTTAAAATTTTCTTGTTTTAGATATTCAACAGTTTATACAATGTTCCCTATTTTCACCATGGTTTTGGACAAAGATGTATCTCCAGAAATCGCTATGACCTATCCAGAATTATATAAAGAACTCACTAAAGTAGGTGCCACAGTAATGGTTGGACCAAAGCAACAAAGGGCTGCCCATTTGAATTATATCACTATGCATTGCTGGAGAAATGATAAGAAAAGCTGACACGAACTTTGATGTTTTAATGTGCCGGTATATACATTTGAAATTCAACTGAACCAATGAATTTATAATATTTCAGGGTCGTTCTCTCAACTATAAAACGTTCTTTATGTGGGTGCTGATTAGTATATTCCAAGGTACATGTATATGTTTCGTTACACACTTTCGCAAATGTCTTAGACCACATTTCTATTAACTGATAAATAGTTCACCTACATATTGGCTGGTGACCGGACAAGTTTCTTGGGATATTTTTTTCGGCCGAGGTCCGCGCGCCCGGTTTCTCTTTGTTTTGGGGAAGGTGTGGCAGGTTATTAACAAAGGGACACTTTTTATTTTAATCATTTGTGCCGATTTGATGGTTTGTTGGCACATTTGCAGTGCGAGTTTATAGTGTGTGTTTTCGGGAGAATAATTTTCAATTATCCGTTTCTGGTATTTTTGTCTTCCCTCGCTAAAAGATCCGCAGTTCCACCATCTACAAATGAGAGTTGTAAATTTGTTTTATGTCATTAAAGCAATGACGTCTTCAATTATGACTCAATATGCAAAACCTTCTTGGGCAAAAATACCCAAAATTCGCTGACCTCACTAGAAATCATCCGCATTTGGTTAATTAAGATTTACCCGGTACTTATTTGTTGCTTCAAAGAACTTCGTATAACGATTATCACCGGGGAAAACCTAGAAAGCTGTGTTACAGTGTGATGTCAAATACAATGCACATGCTTTTATGAGTTATTATTTACCACCACCTTGAAAAACATCAGAAAAATCAAATCCCTCACCCAAATTTCACCCTTATAGATCCGTGTTAAAAATAATTAAAACTATTTTTTTCTTGTTTCTGTTAAGCACCGTGCGTTAAGCGTTTTTTGTAACAATTTTGAGGAGTGGAGGGGATTGCGGCGGGTTTTTTTTTTACTTTATTTTGTTCAACTAACAAAGGCCGAGAAATAATGGATTAATTTCATGTGACTTGATATCAATACACCCTGGCTATCCATCATATGCTTCCTTCGATTTTCACTCTTTTGACAGCGCGAACCTAGTCATCGCGTTACCATAAACGTGGCAGTTATTAACGTACCGGTATATGTTCTGCTTTTAGGCGGAGTGATAATGTATGGAGCTTTTCTGCTATTTGAAGACGATTTTTTACATATCATCTCAATCACCTTCACGTCTCTCATCCTGACTGAACTGTTGATGGTTGCACTGACTATCAGGACGTGGCACTATCTGATGTTTTTTGCGGAGTTACTCAGTGTGTCCATCTACATTCTCTCTCTAGTCATTTTGAAAGGATACTTTGGTAAGCCATGTGCGAGCGAGATTGCGACGTCTAAGTTACTGGACGTTCGACCTGTCAACTTATTTCTACTTCTCTGTATTTGTAGATGTGCAGTTTCTGAAGACGTGGGGTTTTGTATGGAAAACAGTTGTAATAACGTCTCTAAGCTGCATACCACTATATATTCTTAAATATCTTAGTCGCAAGTTTTCTCCACCAAGCTATTCGAAACTCACCTGAATTCCATGTACCCGTATTTATTGCTAATACTGTTTGTACACACTTTATAGCTTAAATAAACCACAATGCTAAGAGCTTGTGTGCGATCTTTATTGCGTAGTAGGGAGACAACCATCATATAATTAATTTTAAGAATACATGTAGTAATATTAGAACTTGTAAAATATGCCTCGATTCAGTGTTTTTTTTACGACTTAACTGATTAACTGACCGATTCATTATTACTATTGTTTGATTTCTACACATTACCTTTTGTGAGGAGGACATTAGTTATCCCCCAATTGATCATAATTGATCACCACACAAATAGCAGATGTATACTAATAATAGTCGTCATTAATCGTCAACAGTAAAGTGACATTATAGATTAAACTTTCTTTCTAAAAAAAACCCAATTGAACCCGGATCCTCGTTATATCTATTAATATAGATAGCTGATATATAAATAATTATTAAAAATATTATCTCACTATCACAGAAATGTGCATGTGTGAATTTGTCTCACTCTGCAAAATGACTACGGTATCTTATAAAAACATGAATTGCCTACGTTAAATAAGTCAATTGCCTAATTTGTGAGTATTTCAATTCACCATCGAACATCCTTCTTATATTGCTCGAGTAAACTCCACCTTTTTATGGTTTCATACCCAAGAATGATACAGAATGAAAAGGTTACTGATTGAACCAGACGAGCTGAAAGGCCTTTGTAAAAAATAAACCACCTTTCTTCTTTCCAGAGCTCTCGAGCAACTGTAATAAACTTCCCATTTTCAACCTGAAAGAAAACACATAAATATAATTTATGACAAATAAACGGGAAATTCTTATAATAAACAATAAGTCTTCAATGTATTTAATTGGTCAAGAATTTAGATAATTGCAGCCTGCATAACTACCTGAATTCTAGCCCGGATGGCATCAAGAGGCGTCGTAAGAATAGTTGTACTTATACCAGACATGGGGGCTGCCATACACTGAAGAGCAAGCCGTGGTATCCATATCGGCGCAATTCCAGCGACCATCCCTGAGAAAAAAAGGGGAATTTGCATAATTGCAGCTACGAGTTAGGATGCATTAAGCCAAAATGTTGTACCAAGAAGTGATACACTACACGACATAGAATAACTAGAATATAGATTTGATACGGCTTATCATGGATAGTCTAGTGACACTAGAACTCGTTTTTTTTCCACCGAGGTGGTTAAGCTGTACTTGTCAAATCATTTACGGCAGCCATATAACTAATCAATGTACCAGTATTCATGTATTAATGAGACTATTAAATATGGTGGTACGAATTCATTTTCAGGATTCAGATGATCGTTGTTTATTGTCTTGGCCGCCCCTAATTGACAAGGAAGAAAAAAAGAAAAATGGAAAAAGAAAAAAGATATATCCCTCAAACTAATTCTCACACAAGGAATACCCCCTAAATGTGCCTAAAACCCCTTCAAATGGGCCAAATGTTTCAACAACAAAAAAACACACCTGCCGCCCCTATTAATTCGCGGGCCTGCCGCCCCCCTAAATTCCAGGCGAAAAAAAAACAAAAACCTGCCGCCCCCTTTTTCGCAGAAAAAACAAAACAAAAAAAACTGGCAAAAAAAAACAACAACAAAAAAACTTGACCTGCCGCCCGCACTCTTCGTCTCAGGCAAATAAAAGCCTGAGAAACAACT
>JAXGGS010107979.1:0-11757 GCA_035585475.1 Armandia brevis | reverse complement strand
CCCCCCCCCCCCCCCCCCCCCCCCCCCCCCCCCCCCCCCCCCCCCCCCCCCCCCCCCACGCACGAGGCTTCGCACTGTGGGTATGTGCGGCGGGAAAGCCCCCTATTTTTCGCGCTCCAGCCACTCGGAAAGCCCCCCCATTTTCGTCACGCCGCTTGCTAAGGGGTATGTTTGGCGAGTGGCAGCCCCCTTTTTTGACGAATATCAGCTCAGGAAGACCCCCTTTTAGACATGACATCAGAATCGGATCGAACCGCCGCACATCCCCACCCTAAATTAGGAGCAGTGCCCCCCGGGAGGCAAACACACCACGCTATTAAGTACCCGTGAAAGCCTCACTATAATACCGTGTATAAAGGTGGCAGGTGCATAAGATAATGTAATGACAACTTTGTTTAGTTAGACTTCTTTAAAGCCCTTTTGGGGGACAGCTTAAATTATTTCATTTTCATGGTTATTTCATACATGATGAAATCAGAGAGAACTCTGGTCATTATTCAAATCGTGTATACATTATAATCATGGTTTAATCATTTGAGAAAATGTTAATTAGAAGCAAATATTTTCTCAGAAAATACATATTTAAATGTCTGTGCCAATGTGTTGCGTTGTCTCCATCTAGAGCAACCTGACCACAAAGTTTGCCTTACTGTAAGCATCAGAAAGAATCGTCATTGCTAGAAGCGATTTCTTGGTTTGCTTACAGTAAGCAAAATGTAACTTTACACATTAAGGGCCTGCACGCTCATAGACAATCTAAATTACGTAGTATGTCGGAATTACGTCGTACTATGTAGGTGAGTCAGTAAGTGTATGTCATTGCCGTCATTGTAACATCACTAACCAAGAGCACCTGCAACTGCCAAATCGGCAAGTAATATAGTGCCATGTGTAAGATAATATGCTAATCTAGCATCCGAATTTACTATGATATAATGCTAGTAGAATGTCTCGCATACAAATGTAGCATGAAAATATCGTCCAGCTTTAAGATTCAGAGTATGGTTTAACAGTTAAGGTACCTCACGAGTAGCTTCAATTCTATGCCTAATCAGAAATTTCAATGGAATTAAGCACACTTTACAGTAAGCAAGTTTCTAGCACATCACTGCACTAGATTTGCTTTTCTGTAAAGAACTTGCTTCAAAACCAATGAAATTGAGGTGGCTTTACAATTAAGGCAGTTCGTAGCACTCGATCCTAGGTAATACCAATGGGTGGTAAGATAGCGTAATGTTTAGATATCTGCAGAGAATAGAGTTATACGAGTAAATTTCTGCACTATGTATCAAAAGCACTCTATTATCACTTAACGTAATATTTTCAATTGTTTAATTACGACAACTTTAATACAGAGAGAAAATGTGTGTGCCTAGTTGGTCTAGAGTACGTCTGCTCAAAATGGCGGCCAAAAACGACTAATTGGAAATCGCCATCCTATTATTTGTTTACTGGATGACATCACTGATAACGAAACTATTTGTGACCTTGATTGTGATGAGCAAATTACGTGCCGCCATTTGCAATGACGTCTAGACCAAGTTAGGGTCAGCTACCGTGTATGCTCACAATTTGTTACCCCTCTTGATAGCCCATTTGTTGCAATTTGTAAAAGTTTTGTTGCACATATTGGTAAACGAAAACGAGTCATCACCGAATTATCGGCATTGTTATTATGAATTGTGTCTAAACGCGCTCACACCATGGCATGTTCCTGTGGCTTTCAAATTTTAAAACATTTATTTTAAATGCGTGTGCCTGGATTTGAGGCCATAAATAGTGCGTTTCTCCGTCACACTGCGTTACCTTTCAAGCAAGCATTTCGGGTGTGACAAGCACATGAGCGATTGCTTTATTCTATAAATAAACTAATACATTTTAAAGGAAATTAGGTGTTAGAAATTTGACTAGACTATTGTATACGTGAATCTTTGAACATGTTTTTGTATATGTTTCAGATTTGAGAGGGTAAAACTGTACGCGTCACAAGGCAGATGGGTTGGACCTCTCCTCATATCCTTGGACTATCGATACATGTAGGATAAAGGTGAGTTTATCAATCTATTAAACGATTTGGGGGCACACGAATCCCGTTCCTTTGAGCTTAGTATAATTATGATATGACGATGGAGTGCAGGGAATAGTTTAATCCGACCCAGCTACTAACAAAACCGTGAACGCAAGTTTTACATGAACCTTTATGAATGTAAAGACTGTGGTCCTACAAGAATAAGGTCAACTGGCAAAAATATTAAATTAAGCGACCTCAAACAAGATTTAACGCACATTTTTCTACACGGGGACTGACCATTACCAATGTGTATACAATAGGTGCTTTGCTCTGGGGCTACGGGAGGAACTGTGCTCTAAAAACACTTCTAGCTAGTACTTAATTGTGTGCAGAAAGTCTGAAAAGGCGCTCGTAACCTGTTCTATCTTACTTGGTCAGATCGAGAAAAATGAGCGGGAAGCAAACGATAAATTGGCTGGAAATCCTCGAACAGACGAATGACGTTAAAACATTTATAGCCTTCTGGGAATCAAAAGAAATCCTACTAAATCGGTTTCCTAAAGAATCTTTGTCAGATAAAGTCTTCGATAAGTTCAATGCAATCGCCCTGCAGTCCCTTGGTTTTTTGTATCTTGAAGGGGCCGCTGAAAAGGCAGCTTCTTTGAAAGACGAGTTGTCGGCCCTATTCAAAAAGCCTAGCCCTACGCTGAAACCGGCTGACATTATCACCAAGCCCTGTAGTTCAGTCAAGAGGATCGCGGGCTCCGGAAAGAGCAGCCACGTGAGACCAAGGGGGGTTGAATGTTTTGAGCCAGAAAGTAGTGATTCTAACGAAAAAGGTACAAATAATGCCGTTTCAGGTGACAATATTTCTGGTAAAGTAACGGAATCTGTGCCTATTTCATCAAAAAGGCTGACATCCCATTCCAAATCGGAAGGTGGTCAGAGTAGGGAAGACAGTGCATCAAAAGGGAATAACTCAGAACTGATTGCTTCACATAGCAATATTTCTGGTGAAAATTATGAGTCTACTTCTCCCGAGGCAACTGCTTTCAAAGCTGGAAATAATCCGAAATGTGATTCGAGCCCTAACGGTGGCGCTAACGAACAAACTCCTACGGTCATAACAGGAAGTATGAGTGTTGGAAAAGAAGCCGAACAGTTATCATCATCCCTTCATGATGAGATTGTCCCCTTATGTGCCGCCCTTAACTGGACGTCTGACGATCAGATGGCATATTATGGAACTCTTTCCAATCAGCATCAAGGGGTATTGGCTACAAGTCAAACAATAATGCAAGATGCGTGCCTCGACTTACTGAAATTAAAGTTTGATTTTAATAGAACCTTTGCCACTGCTTGCAAATCAATTAAATCCTCCACGAGGAATTTGAATCACAGTGCAAAAATAAAAGGAAGTTTTCGCCATAAACAAGGGTTTCCACACCATCCAATGGACATAGTTACCATAGTTTTCATGATGGCCGACAATTCACTTAAGATCAGACTGATGAAATCATTTGTGGGATGCGCCTTGGCATTTCCTCTTTTCACATACAACAGCTCTGGTCACTTGTACTTTAACTCGTGGGGCCTCCGCGCCATATCGATCCCTGTGCCTATCAAAAGTAAAATTCAAGGGCTAAAGGCAGAGAAACCTCTTACAAATGTAGACATGCTGCCAATAACGTTTCTCAGACAAGGCAGTACAATATCAAAATCTGCTTTCATCAACATGCTGCTAAACGGTAATACCTACAGCACCTTTTACCATCGTTCTTGTCCAAACGGTCGAACAAAAAGGAAGATATCAAACGGTATCGTGGAATCAGTGGCATCTTTCCAGCTAGGTGACTTGAAGTTTCCCAGTTGTGTGCTACTGAACAACCTGAGAGGGGACGCTTTTGACAATATGACACAGGTTTATGCGATGGCAGCCGTTACCAGATTCTTCATATGTTTTGTTGAATACAACTTGCTAAAAGCATTCGTGTCAACATTTTCAAAAATGTTTGAAAATATTTTCGAAATTACTGTCCTGATAGTTATTGTCAGCCATGAAGGTGAATTGCGAAGTGTTGAAAAGGATTTTAACATCACTGTCCACTCATTGGTGAAAGAATCACCTTCGCTTAAGCTGCATATTTGTAACGTAGGTGATCCTGATATCGCCACGCCCAGTGTAGGAGATTGCGTTTCGGACGTTTTAAACCTAATTACGAGGAAAGTGAAAGGTTTGAAATTGTCCACCATTGATTTCGACCACATAGTGTTAAAGATTAGCAAATTGGGTATCAAAGGTGAAAGTTCTGAATTGTGCAGTGCCATGTCGGAGGTGAAGGGAACTTTAGGGCGTTTGCCGACACAACTGTCAAATTCCTTCAAAAAGCAATACTTGCCCTTGCAATGCTCAAAGATATCCGACCTTAAGGGCTCATCAGATATTGTTAAAAAAAATGCCCTTTCTTCGAGACTGATGCGCATTTTTACCTTAACCAACCAGGATGCCAATGTCTACATAGACTTGTGCCTGACATGTTTAGATATCGTTTTACAAGCTCACAAACAGCAAATGACTTTTGAAATTATTACCTGTCAAGATAATGCACTTTCAAAATGTATGGATCAACCCATTGACGAAGCAACCTCTGCGCTACGGCAGAATATTGCTCTAAACGAGCAAGCAATTGTTGAACTAAGACATGTATTACTTGAGTTGGGATTGGTCTGTGAACTAACGCAGCCAGAGGAACCATCGAAGAGCCTATTTCAACTAGGTGCACTGGTTTTATTGTTAGGTTATCCATTGGACATCCTGCACATCCAACCATTAGGTGATGCGTTCCTACCTCATGCTTGGGTAAAAGGAGTTTTATGGTCACTATTGAAAATTTTAGGTAGCAACACGAAAGTGATGGTACTAAGCCTTTTATGTCCTTCGGAAACCAAGGCCGGTCTGTTGTTTCGGTCGATGTTTGGTGTCGAATTTCCGGACAAAGAGAACGACTCAAGAGGACTATGTGCACGATTGGTGCCTGTAACAGACAAGGCATTTTGCCATATTCTGCTCTTATATTCAGAGGATATTAAGAAAGATAAGGCTGGTCATTTGGAAAAGCTCAGCAGAGATATCATAAAGATTTGCTCTTCGGTGTCAGATTGCGTTATATTTGGTGTAAACGGAGAAAGTCTTACAGAGGTAGAAATCATGTTTTCGATAGCTATACAAAGTGTTATAGAAATGAAGAAGCGAGGAGTTCTTGGTAATTATATTCAAACGGGTTTTTCGGTCATCCATCAAAACGTATCCTCTGTTGAAGCACACGCAAAATTGCGACTTGGGCGAAATAAATTTGGAGAGTATCTGAATGATCGCTCGAAATACGTTTCTCGAGAAATGGATGTTTATGGTGTATCGGGCTCTAATTCTCTACTGAAATTTGATACTGAGACTGATATACATTATTTACCAGATCCATTCATCGTATCCGGAACTCAACACAGAGTAAACAAAGAGTTTCATGTTGCCGCACTTGCATTAAAAAACGCTCTCCTCAATGAATGTGAAAATAAGCATGTCCTTGGTCACATAACAAACCTGGAAAGGTTATCAGATACAATCCTTCAAACATTCAAAAACGATGACTTTGCGCAACCAAGGGGACCAAGCACGTTTCATTCTGAATCAAACTGTATTTGGTTCAACTTCGATATGCTGGTCGATCGTTATTCGATGAATAGTTCCCAGTCCAAAGATATAAAAGAAATTCAGCTTTTAAAAGATGACGCAGTTGCAATGGTTGACAAAAATCAGATTAAAACATTCGAAAACAGGTGCCACAGGAGAAAGACTAATGCTATTACCATTTCTGAGCAATATAAAACGCTTTGCCATCGTTTAACAAACACACGCTTAATTGCTATTTTGGGTATTTTGAATAATTCACCCCAGCACATTGAAATTCTCAATCTCCGAGAAGCATTTCTAAAGCATTTTCTTCTTCCGGCCAATCTCAAACTACTTGACACAATTGTGCAAGTGTTCAGTGACAGATGTCCACATGACTTTGAGGCTACATTGATAGGTTGTAATCAGAGGAACGATAATATTTCTGCTAAAATGACGCTCAGAGACTTTTCTATGATGCATTATATACATAAGGATATAAACATATCTCCAAACATTGCACATGGTCAGGTAGGGCGCATGTGTAAAACGATACACGCACTGGTTGGGCGACATATCGATGATGCCTGTATGAACAGAACTCCTTTACTTATACCTTTGGTTAACAGGATATACAACTCCATAACGGCTGCTTTGATTTATCTGAATCTGAGATTTGCGTCTTTCTTTAGGTGCACGGACACATTTCTTGCTCGAATATATCTACTTGTGGCAGATGAAGTGTCGTCCGAATTGAATCAAAAGCTGATGACAACTGACTCTGGAAACAATGTACGAGCAGAGGTCACTTCACACATAATATATAATTTCATACAGTTTTCGAGGGGAAAGACTTTACTCCACATGATTAATGACACACCGACAACTAAGTGTGAAATGATTTGTGATATCAACGAGTTTCTCTTTCACGAAAAGGATGTGGAGATATTCGAACAGTATCTTGTTGACCCTGAAAGAATGGCTCTCACTTGGTTACATGATAATATAATTGTTCCGGTTTTACAAAAGACAGACGATCATCTATTCAGTAAAATGTTCAATTCAACCAAAGCGCAACGTGTTATCTATGATAAACTTTCAGACTATATGCGTCGTTTAAAATGTCCAGAAGCGTACAGAGAAAGCTTGATACGATATTTGACAAATCAATTAAAACCAGATTACTGTCAGAAATACTTTGAATGTGCATGTGAGCAGCAATACGAATCTTTAGCTATGGCAAAGTTACAACAAATATGGGGTTGCCCTGAGAAGTGTCCTGTGTGTTTTGAACCATGCATTCTTAAAGACGGCCATCGAGAACCCCACCAGCCCCTTATACACAGACCGTTATACCTGCAGTCAGCTGCCGTGCTCGCTGGTATAGATGATATTACACTGACGTGTCTTTACTCCGGCGAAGGTGCAGCACACCAGACTATTAGTCAATATATCTCTGATATACAAGCCAAATTAACCCGAGACAACTGGTGCCAAACAGGCGACCACAGGAGTTATTATTGGGCGTTTATTGTACAGAAGTATATAAAAGATCTGTATAATGAAAGTGTAAACCCTTCCCCCAATGACCATGTCAATGAGGCTCATGCACTCGGTGAAATTCAAAAATTAAGGGGAAGGTATGCTAGACTCGCCGGTACTAGCGTTTGACTCTCTTGTACAAAGTACATAATTATTGTTCACCCTAAAGTCAACAGTGAAACATATCTCCCTTAGCATATATGCATCAATTTTGAACAAGAAAGTTGTCGTGTAGCATATAGTAATACAATCTATTACACCAGCATCTTTTATATATCAAGTAGTGATAAATTTTACGATTCTACGTATTGACTGTGTCCCAACCTGAAACAATTCGACACTAAGATCGAACTATCAGTTTTAATGAGAATTCAGTTTCTCTGTGTCTGGGTTATTTAACATGTCGAATCGCTGCATCTTATCAATACAAAGTCACTCACGACATGTATAGTGTTGATAGTAATTAAAATTATTTTTGTACTTAATGTCACAATGGAAGATATGTGAAAATAAAATCCCTTCTGTTAGAATGTGTGCGTCAAACATATAAACATGTCATCATCTATAAGAAGGGTCCAGAGAACTTGTGTTTCATTGACGTTACCGTAAAAATCGAATCCGCACGTTTACTTCCCAAAACTCCTGGCCATATCGAAAGTCCGAAAACACATCCGATTATTTCAGCTCTATACAAATAATGTATTCTTAGATATTGTTTTTGACTTTTAAGATAGTAATGTCAAAATTGTTGATACATACCTGTCGATGCATCCAATGCTACTCTTTACCATATTATTCTCAAGTACACGAATCCATCTGAAAAAACTTCCAATAACGCGCCCATCCACGCCACCATATAATATCAACTGACTGAAAAGATGTACAACTAAAAATAATTTTGTGTCTGATGCTGAACTTACTCTGATTATCATGCGGCAGAGGAATAATGTCTAACCACGAAGAAGAATCAAGAAATGTGACAGGGCATAGAAGATCTGTGTTTGACCTGGCAAAGACGTTCGAAAGTCGTAAGTGTTTGGCATACAGCTAAAGAAGTAATTTAAGTCTTATTCAGAAGGAATTGAGCAAACTATCATGGCGTAGTGAGACATTCAAGAGATAATTTCCTGCATTTACCGTGTACACTAGGCCCTATAAAATTATTAAGTTGTTTCTCAGGCTTTTTTTTGCTGAGAGAAGGAGTGCGGCCGGTCAAGTTTTTTGGGGGCCAAGGAGGGGGCGGCAGGTTTTTTTTGGGTTTTTTTCTTTGAAATGGGGGCGGCAGGTTTGTTTGTTTGTTTTTTCACCATGAATTTAGGGGGCGGTGGGCACGCCAATCAGACACGTGCCTTTTTTTCAATATATGGCCCATTTTATGGGTCTTTAAACGTATTTGTGGGGTATACCTTGGGTGCGAGTCGGTTTGGGGGATATTGTTTTTGTAGTTCTCGATTTCTCTTTTATTTTTAATGTTATGTAGGGGAGTTTTTTTCTGTGAAATTGGGGGTGGCTGGGCCTGAGAAACAACTTATTAATTGTATATGGCCTTATAGAACATAATTATGGTTTGCTGAATTATTAGCTGCTGCAAACAGCATCATTAAAAGCAAAACACTTGATTTCTATATAGGGTACCCCACTCTCAAACAAACACACTCATTTGGAAAAAGACTTTCAAGTAGCTTGATCTGTACCCAGATAATGTTCAATCTCTAAAAAAAAGCTTATTAGACACGGGCATGACATTTGGATGCTCATGAATTGATGGCAACGCTCAGCTCGAAAATCTGTATGAAAATCCAGCTAAATGTTATGTACACCTCTGATAATAACCGCGTATTTCAACACACACTTTTACTACTAAATTTTACAGAGGGTCTTTTAACCCAAAGAGGTCAAAACAGCCCTAGGGCCTTAGCGACAGCTCAACTACCTGCCCGTCATGATGGATTTGGTATGACGGATTTATATTATTCTTTATGCTTAAAATCCGCTGATAATGATTAAAATGAATGTTTTAGAAATGGCGAGATGGGTGACCAAAATATATTCTGTATAAATTTATTTGTTTACTCAGCGGGTTTGGCACAACAAAACGTACACCATGAAGTGAGACGCAGACAGCCAGCATTTCAAGGTAAAGATATCAATTTCATAATTCCTTTACAACATATACATTTTAAACCTGAGCAAGTTTATTGTCTATATGTGGTGGCCCATGATTACATTTTGGCATTGTTATTGAGGTTCTTTTAGACGTGCATCCTGTAATGTTATATTCACATGAAGAGATTATTGGCCACAGTAAAGTTCCAAGTTTCTTTGGGGTTTTGAAGTGATTTGTCATACAAAGATCTCCCCAAGAATTACCGTTCTTTAGGTGGCAAACAAATCGCCTCCTCAAGTATTCTTTTAGTCAGTTTAGCTAAAAGGCTAATTTACAGCGGATCTGAACTATATAGTATTAGGTTTTATAAATTAAATTGCTTCTCAGCCCTCCCTTTTTTATTGTCATAAGAAAATAATAATACAAATAGTGTACCTGCCGCACCCTCCTTCTCCAAAATTTACTTTAAATTGAAATCTACATGGTGAGGTCAATCATAAATTGGTAGGAAATGATCACAGAGCACTATTTTTTACTTGAAAATACATAATTTAAAAAAAAAATGTGGGAAAAAGGCCGCCCCCTGCGTTGGCCTTAAGAAACCTTGCCGCACCCCGATTTCCTGGCGAAACAAAGCTAGAGAAGCAATTACTTTCTCCATGTAGCCGTAGTACTGTATGCAATATTTCGATAAAAAAGCCCAAACTAAATGTATACAGCGATAGCAATTGCATGGGCCGCATTTGTATTTTCTTTATCTTGCTTGTTCTGCAGCTAAGGTGGTAAGAATGTCTGGGAATAGCAAAATCGCCTCTTATTACTCTGAACAGATTAATCTATATAAACTTAATATTCTCTTTCAGTGAAAGAAACGTCCGCAAATCGGTACATACCATCGATAGTGCAGCAAAATCAATCACCCCACCATTTTGACCTTCCGAACACAAAAGTTCCTTCGTCATTGACTGACCTGATTAATTCTTTCACCGAATGGTCTAATGGTAGCCATGTATCTATGTTTCTTGATCAGATTGTAGCAGCTATAAAATACACGAAACCGTCAGATGCAAAGATGGAGGTAGAACAGTCCACTTTACCCGACGTATTGTACTATATTACTCAAATTCAATATCCATCGGAAATGATTTCAGATTCTTGCAAAAACAAAGTAGCAGACATTTTGGAAGTCGTTGATTGTTCCCATATTCCTAGCATTGCAACAGTGCAGTCATGGGCATCATCAACTGAGAACCTGTATTCAACTATACCAGACACAGAAAACATTGAAGAGCGGCAATTCAGTGATACCACAACTGATGAAGGTCACAGTCTTTCTTGTCTGGATTCAGCTATTGACAGTGCATATGAAGAACCAATTGATGTAAATTTGTTAGAACAAGCTGAATCGAGAGCAGATATGTATCAAACTCCAGACAGTCCATCAAACATAGAAACGAATATACCCCATGACCATGACAAACAAACTGGAAAACCATATTTTCAGACCAAGTCGGCTTTTCAACCAATTAAACAAATATACATCAACACTTCAAACTTGAGGACACCAACACCACGCCACGGGGCACCAGGACTAAGCTACGGAGCACCAGGACCAAGACATCAAGCACCAGGTCCAAGCCACGGAGCACCATCACCAAGCCACGGAGCACCAGGACAAAGCTACGGAGCACCAGGACCAAGACATCAACCACCAGGTCCAAGCCACGGAGCACCATCACCAAGCCACGGAGCACCAGGACAAAGCTACGGAGCACCAACACCAAGCCACGGAGCACCAACACCAAGCCACGGAGCACCAACACCAAGCCACGGAGCACCAACACCAAGCCACGGAGCACCAGGACAAAGCTACGGAGCACCAACACCAACCCACGGAGCACCAACACCAAGCCACGGAGCACCAACACCAAGCCACGGAGCACCATCACCAAGCCACGGATCACCAGGACCAAGCTACGGAGCACCATCACCAAGCAACGGAGCACCAGGACAAAGCTACGGAGCACCAACACCAACCCACGGAGCACCAACACCAACCCACGGAGCACCAACACCAAGCCACGGAGCACCAACACCAAGCCACGGAGCACCAACACCAAGCCACGGAGCACCATCACCTAGCCACGGAGCACCAGGACAAAGCTATGGAGCACCATCACCAAGCCACGGAGCACCAACACCAAGCCACGGAGCACCAACACCAAGCCACGGAGCACCATCACCAAGCAACGGAGCACCAGGACAAAGCTACGGAGCACTAGCAACAAGCTACGGAGCTCCAGGACAAAGCCACGGAGCACCAGGATCAAGACATCAAGCACCAAGACCAAATTACGGAGCACCAGGACAAAGCTACGGAGCACCAGGACAAAGCTACGGAGCACCAGGACAAAGCTACGGAGCACCAGG
>JAXGGS010107868.1:0-19931 GCA_035585475.1 Armandia brevis | reverse complement strand
GAAGTTACTGGTCATTTGGTGGAGAGTTCTGGGATTTCTGGTTGATTGGTTGATTAATTGATACTAGGAATTTATTTGGGAAATTTTAGCTTACACACCCCTTCATTCACAATAAATATACACCGGGTTAACTATTTTACATACAAACACAGTTCTTTGAATACTATGTCTTTACCTGACCCATGTTCATTTTCAGCTGTCAGTGATTGAACCAAACCATTATGATGCTGCTCTTAAAATATTAGCGTTGATTTGTTGTGGGTAAAGCATAATCTCATTTATTTGTTATCAAATATAACATTACAGGCTGGGAAGTTTAACTGCAGAGACCCTTGCTTCATGGATACCTGATGATTCTGTAGTAAAGGAGGAGATTCCACATGACGCCCTGGTTGAATTACTGGATGATTCTATGGATAAAATTGTCACAACTAAAGAATTTGATGACTTGCTCGAACTCCTCAGATCTGACGATCAGGGAAAACATTTCCTAGACTTCTGCATTCATTTTGCTGGTAAATAAAAGTATAAACTTAGTCTGGGGCATTTAATTAATCAATTTTTAAACATCATTTATTATTCTACTGACTTTGATTTTCTAACCAAATTGATCTTATTTTTTATCCTACAGCGGAAGTACTTGTTGGTGAAGTGATGGGATCTGAAAAAGCAGAAGAACTGGTCGAGGGTTTCTTCAATGATCACAAAGATTTTCTAGTGGGAATCGTCGACGAAAGTGAGCGACCTTTAACTCTTAATTTAGTTATTAAGACTACATTATCCTATACCAGATCTTAATTATTCTATACTAACTGGTTTTACTACTTTTCTAGTAAGAAGTATGGACACTGAGGCGGCTCAGTCTAAATTATTGGAGCTACTAAAGACGTGAGTACTTGCATAGTGCTCTCGCAGTTTAATTTTATAGCCCATCCCTAAATATCTCTGACTGAAATAATGATTATAATTGCAATAATATTCAAAAGGACCCAACTGAATGTATGTATATTCAGCAAGTTTATCTGAATCGCCTACATTTGCAACTGAATACATATACCCTGCATGAATTCATTCTTACATTTTTAAAATGTTTTTTTCTGCAGAGTTGCAGTGACCGAGCATCACCTTGACGTGCCCCTGGAAAACCTGCTGGATACTTTCTGGGTCCTCGTCCAGAACAACGTTCCTGGCAAATCTCCTGGGGAACAACCATAGAGATTGTTTACTCGCTAATCTAGTCGTTAATCTATTGTTAAGATCGGTTTAAAATGTAAATTTGTACATTGACTGTTGTTAAATGAATAAAAGGCCAACGTTATATTGAATATCTTTTAGTCTTTACTTAGATATTCTAAATTGATATACTCGACCGCAAAAACACATGTTAACGTAAGAACTGTTTGTATAACTCTTGCATGTGGTGATTATTAAAACTACCCAGCGTCAGCAGCATCCGAATTACTTTTGACAAAGCACAGTATTCTACAATTATTAGTTAATCTAATCTTTATGGAAATAATCGCAAACCGAACCTTAAGATATCATTCCTAATTCGTGCATAACTAACGCAATTAATTAGATCTAGAACTATGGCAAACATTAAGACTTAGCAATTCTCTGTAAAACAATTGCTCCAGTGCAATAGCAAGCTGGCCACGCTATCCTCTCGTTGTGGCCACGCTCATCTACGAAACCTTTATTATAAAAAAAACATGACTTGCTAAGTTCCTATTATACTCAGTCACGCGTACCTATGTGCGGCCACATTGACTCACATGTTATAACACCTTACATAATGAGCACCAATGTTCAAACTTTGCTCACTGGGTGCGAACTTTGTGATTATAGTGTGGCGGTATTGGGGGTTTCGTGTAGATTGATTGATAACTTTATAAAGAGCAGGGTCAGTCTCCATTATAACGTTAACTTTTATTACCTTATACTAGCAAGACATCGACAAAGGCGATACTGAAATGTTCAAGCTATCAACTATGTAATTGGTAATAAAGTTCATTATGAAAATTGAAAAAACAATCGTGCCTTATTTGCGAGACATAGAGTTACTCGTCGGTTACTTATATCAACTGGCAGGAGTATTAAATCGATTTATCATTCAATATAAGGAACGTGGAGTACTTGGATTAAAAACAATGGAAACACATTAAACGTGGGTCTCACATAGTAGAAATTACAAAATATATTATAATACAATATATTTATTTGTCCATATGTGCGCATGAATGTGCACGGGTGGAAAAGTTGTCTGAGGGCCTGTCAACTTCACGGGTGTTTTAGTCTGAGTTAATCTTCAATGAAAAGAAAATGAGCATAGATGTTTTTCATTGCCATAAGCGAGACAGAGACACGTGCATACATGTATGTGTAGGGGACTGAATTACGGGATAACATGTCACTTTGTAATTATCGCTGTTCTCGGAAAGGGGTGTGAGTGTGTGTGTTATGTAATTGCATTGTATTAATTGTGCCTGGGGGACGGGCTAGAGGGACCGAGTTTATTTTTAATCATCGGGGGGTTCTTGTTTCATGGGCCGGATATTTTAGTGTTCAATGTTATTTGTTAGCGTTCAGGATCCCATCATGTTAACATTGGACTGTTAAATGTCCTTTGAAAAATCCGCCCCCCCCCCGGTACTAAAATAACGACTGACTCCTAAAGGTCTAGCATCGACCCAGAGAGGAGAGTTCGAGAGAACGCAAGCTGTCAACTGGGTGGGACCTTGATAACAATACAGGTTAGAAACCAGTTTCCCCAGCAGCGGCTCTCGTGGTGAGTTGTTCGCTTGGCCCCGAGGTGTCTGACAGGAACCGGGGAGTCGCTCTCACCAGGGGGTATATAAAGGGGGGAGAGCTCTCGTGGCCAGACATAACTTACACAGACAGTCAGGTACTGAGGTATTATCATTATTTACCGACAGCGAGGAAGGAGAGTGGACAAGATGAAGTGGATACTCGTGCTACTTTGTTCCGTGACCGTGGCTTTGGGTGAGTTAAATTTTTACTGTGTGTTATTCAGAAATGTTTTGCAGGATCGGGATTTATTAAATTTAAAAGTATTTTGTACATTTATTTTTAGTAAAATCTTCTAAAACTCCGTATATCTCCTGTGAAATGCTAAAGATATTAATTCCTGAATTCAGCACGTTTATAATAATGTACAATTAATCAATATATTTTTACTTCGCAGCCCGGCCGCCCTATATGAAATTTATGCACAGAACAAAGGCTGAGACCGATGTTCTAGACAGTAAGTACGCATTTTAGTACTTTTTCACAGTATTGCAGTTATAAAACTGGCTTTACCATATCGGTCATATCCGTAGTTTATATAAACAGTTGAAACGCTCTAGTATTAACATTTGACACGCTCTAGTATTTAAGTTTGAAAACCTTGAACCGACGCCAATCTCTCTTAACAACATGAGAACTTCTGAACCATCAAACAATAATTAGCTAGGAGAACACTTTCATTTTGCTTCGGTTTTGTGCAGTAATTATTTGTGTGTTTTTTTTTCAGTGAAGCTGGCTGACGTTGACTTTGAGAAGATATTTCCGGTTTTCAGTGATTATCTGAACGCGCTGGTATCTGAACACGTGTCTGAAGATTGCGGCAACCTCGTTCTCAGTCACTCCATATATGGTAAGTGATTAGATTAGAAACTGTCACTCCATATATGGTAAGTGATCAGAAAATGTTTTTCCATCATTAGCGGCCATTGTTTGAAGATTTCTCTGAAATTAATTGAACAATGTATTCATGAACAATTGTCTAAAAGTCCTCTGTTCCAATCTGTTCGAAGCAATGATCTCGTTGTTACTGGTTATTTTATCTCCTACTAATTTAAAAATAATACCAGGACAATTAATCCGCTTAAATCTTAGTCCGCTTAAATCTTAATATGACCAGAACTCTTAAGACCAGTATTCTAACTAATCAGCTTAAATCTTAATATGTTGTATATCTGTTAAATGAGATTGATATTTTTCTTCATTATTCCCCCAGGAATGGTAAAGTACTTCACGATGGAGCACTTTGATTACCTCGAGAAAGCCTTTGAGGACCCTGAAACCATCGAGCATGTCCTGTCTGTACTGGACGGAACAACGAGTAAGGAGTCTACTGAAGAAGGCAGCGAGACCACTGAAGATGTCAGCGAGACCACTGAAGATGTCAGCGTGGAAGCTGACTTAAAAAGGCTTCTGAAACTCCGTAAACAAGATTAACATTTTACCTATGATCTCTACATCCATGATGTGGTTCCTATACAAACTTAATTTAATTGCATTTAAATTCGGTTTCTCTAGTATTCTCCACAACCCTATGAAAATTATAGGTAAAATAATTTCACCTATGTATTGTTTCCCACCTATGGTAGTGAAGGGTAGCGGTGGACCCAGACTTCCTGCAGCTATTGCTCAGATCCAGAACTCCATGAGACCGGACACCCCGACCTCTGGTGACGAAAAGCCTCCGAGGCGCCCTCTGAAGGAAGTTCTTGTCGAAGGGGTGAGATTTCTCCGTGAGAAATATTTTGAGAAGCTTGATGCAGATTTTCAGTTCCTGATGAATGAAGTGACCGGTAGGATGTTCTCAATAGATATTGCTCTATAAAATTACTAGGCATAAAAAATTGGTTATTTTTATCTGGCACACCTTCAAAATGTCGAGGGTATTTTTGTAAATATCCTGTTACGTTTACCATACAGATGACCTGGCAGTGGACGACATGTTTACCCTGATCTCTGAGGCGCCTACGTTAATTACTGGCTTTAAGGAGAAGACCGTGAAAGAGGTCCTGGACAAGATTGACGAGGAGCTGAAACCAATGATGGCTGCCATACCCGGCAGCATCAAGGAGGGAGCCTGTAACGTCGCAAATCGTATGGAAACCATGGCAACAAAGTTCGAGGCAATAAAGACATGGTGAGTTACAGATTTTTTTAATCATTCATGACTGGCGGCAAATGATTAAAAAATGATGTTACATTAACTGTAACTTATCATTCATGACTGAAAAACATAGAAGCGATAAAGATATAAAAAGTGAAAATATAAATCGAAAAAAAGAAAGAAGTGGTGGGAATATGGTTTGTTCTACCCAACACTGTCAGCAGGGTTTGTTCAAAGTGTAAGAAAAGGTGTAAATATTCGCCCAGTATTATCAAATATTCAAGAAAATATTCAATGGTGGTTTTGAACAATGTTACTATAATTTAGAAATTGGTGAGTGAGTTCTTAATAATTAGGTTTATATAGCTGTTGGCAGAATTTGTTAAAAGTGAAAAGATTAAAAGCAGATTTATTTTAAGATTCTTAGACAGTTAATATAAAATATGTCTGGTGTTTTATGAGTTTTCCCCATTATAAAAGCTTGTTTGTGCACTACAATATTACCTATTTGTGTGGTCTGTAGCTGATGTGAATTAAATTTTCCGGTAGGTGGGTTACAAACTAAAAATAAGACTATTAATTCTTTTCTAAACTGCTGCCCTGTTCGTTTGACTTTTCAGAGTGTTCCCGAAACCCAAACAGGAGCACTCTTCTGGTTTGAAATTCCTGATTTTATTTTTCTCTTACATATTAATGTTTTACTACTCGTTCTGTTCTCGCTTGTGTCACTGCTTCAATTAAACTTTTTACTATGATTGCTAAAATTCTACATTTGATAATTCATTATTGTGGTATATCTAGCTCTCCTCCTACGATCTTTTCACACATATATTATACTTTATTATCCATTATATATAATTCTACTCCTGCTATGTGAATGCTTAATGTCTATACCTGACCCATGTTCATTTTCAGCTGTTAGTGCGATTGAACCAAGCCAATTATGATGCTGCTCTTAAAATATTAGCGTTAATTTGTTGTGTGTAAACCATAATCTCATTTATTTGTTATCAAATATAACATTACAGGCTGGGAAGCTTAACTGGCGAGACCCTTGCTACATGGATCCCTGATGATTCTGCGGTTAAGGAGGAGATTCCACATGACGCCCTGGTCGAATTAATGGAGGATGCCATGGATGAAATTGTCACAACTAAAGGATTTGATGACCTGCTTGCACTGCTCCGCTCAGACGATCCGGGCAAACATTTCCTCAACTTCTGCATTCATTTCGCTGGTAAATATCTTCTCTCCCTACAATAATCTTAACGTAAATCGACCTATTGAAAACCAAATTTACTGTCAAATACTGAAACCGTATTGATGACCGCCATCCCATGTTTCACTCCTTATTTCCACTAACCTATATTTTCAGCCGAAGTTCTTGTTGGTGAGGTGATGGGATCTGAAAAAGCAGAAGAATTGATAGAGGACTTCTTAAATGATAATAAGGATCCTCTTGTTGGCATTGTCAACGAACGTAAGCGAATTCATAATTCCACTTTCATCTTTTTGATAAATGACCTTTTCCGAAATTCAATCTGACTCTGAATAACCGAATTTCACCTCATGCGTTTATCCATATTTCATTTTCTCAGTCCTATCCATGAATAGCGAAGATGCTCTCACTAAAGTGATCGACATCCTCAAAACGTGAGCACATTTGACTGTTGCGCATTTACTTTCTAATAAGAGGTTTTTATTCTTAATTATCGATAGTGTCATTTTAAATATCAATTTTGCAACTCTGAAACCATTGCCTTTGTATTTGCAGAGTTGCTGTTACCGTCCACCACATGAAAGTGCCACTGGAGCGACTGCCCGATCTGTTCTGGACAGTTGTCGAGAATCACTCTCCCAGAAACGAGGCATAGAGCATCTGGATATTCCTTGTCGTTACAATTTTGTTAATTCTAGATCGGTTTCACAATGTAACTCTGTACATTGCATATTGTTATGATTTGCGGAAAATAAAAATTAGCTGAAGGTAAAATAAGCGTGTTTTTTTTTTGCTTTGTGTATATATCTAAATTAATATGGTCTTTACAAAACCGCTAATGATGAATTTAATTCTGGCTACGCGTCATTGTCTGTATCTGTATCTGGGTCATCCGGGTTATCCGCATCTGAAAATGAGGCTCCGTCAGGATCCGGATCTCCTGTCTACTATGGATCTGCTTCTCCATATTTAGTCAGGATCCGGCTCTAGTATTCATCCACTGAACTTTTTTTTATGCGCAACTTTTAATTACCGGGACTGATTTTCTCTTGTTCTGGATTATTTGTGGTTGAAATTAGTTTTGGTTATGAATTGCTGGAAATTAAACAATTGTGACCGAATGTGCCCTTCAACATTTACCAAATGCCACACAACTGTAATCAACTTAAGAAAATCAACTGGACTGTATTGCTGAGAACTTTTCCAGTGCTTGCTACGTTCCTTACGTGAAATCACGCCGTAAACCTTGATTCTAACGTGCTAATAGTGCATTCATTCGATCATATCCCGCTATTAGCAGGATCCTCGCTTCAGTCCCTGAATTCGCACTAAATAATTTTAGGTCCATAATTTTAAGTATCATATTTCATTCTGCTGCTGGTATTGTCCGATATTTTCATTCCGCTAGGAGATAGTGTCCGAAATTGTCTATCTGCTGAGAGGTATCATCCGAAAATTTCATTCTGCTGGGACCGGTAATTATCAATTGCTAGGAAACAGAAATATAATTGCTTGCTAGGAAAAAATAATCGAATTAATTGGTGTGATATGCACTGATTAAAGCAGAAAAATGTTTTGACCATCTCATAAATATAAGATCGTTGGAGGCGCCCGATAACTCTTCCAATACCTCGATTAATGGGGAAGTGGACGAGCTTATCTTGACTATCCACACACCTTATATTTTGGCAATCACAGTATTTGCTATAATATTCATGTTATAGTTCTACTGCGCATGCGCTAGACACCGTTTCCCCTGGCTCGATATCCCATAATTAGTTAGTGAGCTATGTCCGACATTTAAAATAGTAATAGAGTTAACATTAATCGACACATTTTTATGGTTGGACAGACTGCGCCCGAAGTCAACAATTTCAATTCGCTTGAAAACTTCGAAGGTCAGAGAGTTAATTGGTTAGATTTACAATTAAATAAAAATTATGGGCAATTATTAAAAAGATTAATTAATATCACAGCTAGTCTTATTTAAGAAGTAGATTTACCAATCTACAATACTTAGAAGGCCAGACGGTTTGATTTTTTCGAATTAAATCAAATTTGTTCACACATTCTTGTCCCTAATGCATTAATCTGTGAGATAGTTATATTCATTTAAGGAGTTGTCTGGACACTGTTATCGATATAGACGGTATTGACGGTATTGACGAATGCTTAAATGGCTATCCGCTTCAACTCGTACAATTTGTCATTATTTTGTGCTATCGTCTTGTGGATTTCTACTGCAAATACTGTTTATTCGATTAAACATTATGAGACTAAGTATACTACATCAGGAGTTGAGGACCAAACTCAAAGACAAAAGAAATGTGGGCATAAACACAATTATTGCCTTTATATTAAATTTATAAGGCTTTTATATTCAAAGCTTCAGGTTACCGATAGTATTTGAATACTACCAACTATCTGTAAATCACTGACCTCTGAGGTAGCCCTACATTTTTCAGATTGTGAAGTTGTGACTGCTGAATTTACAGAAGCCAAAAACTACTACTCCCACGTCGTATCTTATATGATGGAATATAAAGACAACAGATCATGGGTATATCATAGAATGAATATTTATCCCGATACCCAACTGTATCAAATATATACTGATGTTTCACAGGTTTGGAGAATTATTTCAGGTACAAGATTGTGGTAGTTATCGCATTCGCATAGCTAAATTATCAGAGATGAATTAATAGTGGTAAAATTAAATTTAGTTTATAGGTTAGCACTAACGAACCAAGTGTACTTACAATTGAACAAATCAATAAATTTGAGGGATATGCACGTTCCAGCAATTAATGCAACGGCTATTGGTCCAGCAGTGGCTCCATGGGAAACAGAATGGCGCTTAACATCCCGAGACAACTCTGATTACCACGTTTATGTGTATTGTTCAGGTAAAACAGTTTTTAATTAGCTCCCGGAAATATTGAAAAAGTATTTACTATGCTTGAGTAATATATCTGATATTTTCCCACGGAACATTTAGATTGCCACACATATCACGTGCACCTAGTTGGAACTGGGACTCTTTGGAGGGCAAATTTTACTCGTGAAAAATACATGTGGAGCTCGAATCTGTCTGTACCAATCTGTGTAGGATTAGGACAGTCTTTAATCCGCATAGATAAGTTGTACTTGGTAAGGTACAACCCTACACACGGATGGTATATCAAATATGAATGTAGCACGGATAAAGCCTTGGACATGTGCAGTAAGAACATGTCACACGAAGATTGATATGATGCATAGACTTTTTAATATATATACCTCTCTTTAAGCTGTATATTGACGTTATAATATATCAATATACTTACTATATGTGTCATAAATCATTGGTAAATCCCTCTCAGTTTTAGCATCCCAGAATATAAGTAAGACGAAAATAGACACTCGAAAACCGTACAAACTATGGAAAATGCACTCAACAATTTTTCAATGCAGTTAGTTCCTTGCCCTATATCAAATAGGTGATTCAATAATCATCCAGGGTTAAACATGGCTTGCTAACAGATATAACTATCAGGCAATTCAAATACAATCAAATCCAAAGAGAACAGAGCCAGTGAAATCCAGGCCAAAATCCACTGTTTAAGTAAATATTAATCAACAGCCGTTACAAAAATCCATTTAAGAAATAGTAGGAAGTATCTGTCATGTTTTGTTAAATTATTATTTGCAGAATGTTTTTCCGTACGTGTGCAGTGCAAAATGAAACATTGTTTTAATGTTGAAGGAATGTACAACAAAGATTTAGCAATTCGATGCAATGGTAGATCCTCCTGGACAAAACCAATCAACAAACAGGCCTCAATAGTGTTATATTGGCATGGAGGCAGGTGGTCATTTGGCACGCATATTTGTCAGCCTAGCAGTAAGTGCGATTTATATTTATTATTGATTGTCCAGATCACACATGAGTATTTGAAATTTGTGCAATTTTTATCCAGGCGTTCTACTTAGCAGCACAGATATTTTCTTTTTTGATGAAAAACAGTGGTACATGAATGGAAATAATGATGTTAAGACCGAAGTCGTAATGGATATATTTTGCCAAGGTTTGCACAAATACCAGGATGCTTGGCTTATTAGAAATATACATTGCTAGAATATGATTTACCATGACTAAGCTTGTATAATTGCTTTCCAAAGTTTTATAATTGTATGTGTAGATATCAGTTGTCAATGAAAAGCGCAATCATTCAGAATATGACGTGGACTGTATGGGTAGATGGACAAATTGGACCCTGGGCGGGAACGGATCACAATATCGGGACTGGATAACAACTGCAGAGTTAGCTGGACACGGCGAGCCTTGTCCGAGGGAAAAACATCAGGTGAAATATGGTGAGCCCAAGCCTAATTATCATATTCATAATATCATGCTCATTCACATTGTGCTTTGATTGAGAACTTTATGGAAATAAAGTTGAAAAGTCTAGCATGTCCCCCTACCAAATACGAATAACAAATATAAATGTATGTATGCCCTATAAATGTATTCTCTTGGAAGCCCAAACATGTTACGCTGTATGCAATTTTAAATGTTATCAGTTGAATATCCTTTCAGTTCAACAGACGACCCCTTCGATCATTACTTCTACGAAGGGTAAATTGTTTAATCATATCTATATCAAAAATATGCATTATTCAAATGTGCTCAGTAAATATCTTGTTATATATTTAGATATTACCCGATAGTCAACACAGTGTTTTCTATGCATATTGAGAGATATGACCTTCTAGACTGCCATGGTCCTACACCTCAAGTCTGCGGACCTTAGTGTATAAACATGCAATCCTTTTAGAATATACACAATGTGTATGTAAACCTCCACAAGGATCCGCATGTGACTAACATGGACCAAACAGGGACTTGTAAGGATCATTCACAACCAAGGACAAACAGAGATCATCAATGTGATCATCAATGACCTAGGAGGATCAAGAGGCACCAACAAGCACCTAGGGGGACCCTCTAGCACCAGGGAGGATTTAGTAGTACAGCCAATACACCATGGTCTACAGAGTTGTGCTGTACATGTAGGCCCATGGCAGTTCTGAAGGTCTTACGTCTCATTATTCATAGGAAACACTGTGTTGACGAACATGCCCCACATAAATCAATTCCTCGATCAGTCATAATTGTTTCCTGAATTAACTGTAAACTGTTTCATTTAGAGACGACTCCTAGCACTACTGAATCCACATCAGTTAGCTTTGGAACTCTGACCACTATTAACTCCACTGCTGCAGCAGGCAAGCCATTTAACTTATGTTGTACAGTGAAAACAATTTACTTATCGATATCCCAGCATATTACGACGACTAGGTTACCGTGACCTTGCACCTCATACATGCAGCCTCATATACTAAATAGAGCTTCCTATCTCGGAAGCATTGCACTGTGATGCATGCCTGCTGTCTGCTTGTGATACCCCTGTGTTTTGCAGATATACCAGATACCAGGATGATTGGAATTTTGTCGATATTTGCTGTGCCTCCTGTGATACTGGTGCTGGGCATCTGTCTGAGTGTCTACTGCACGAAAAAAAAAATAGCTGCCACAAACCAAGCATTGTACTCCAACACTGGAGCATCGGATGAACATCAATCATCTGATTAATTCATGCAAAATACTGGCATGACAACTTGTCATATCCAATATTCCTATACAAATAGATTATGTTAATCCGTCATTTACTTTCACAACCATTTAGTTATTTTGGCTGTTTGATTGACTCAGCGTGGGACCTGAAAACTGTATGTCAAATAATAAAATATAGCATGCGCTTGCATCTTGTGTTTTATTCAAGAATAAAATGTTGTGGTTTTCTTTGATCGCCTAATCGTAACAAATCAGGTTTGATACAAGGTCGCTGATGGATGAGTAGCAATATACAATATAGTAGCAGTGTGTGCATTTGGTGATTAGTTCTGTACTGGGTAAGGATCAGCTCCTGTGTCGGGATCTGGATCCTCTGGATTATCTCGGTTCTATTGATCTTTAATTATCAATACCGAGCCTAGATCAAGATAAATTAATCATCCGGAGAAAGAAAAATTACGACCCTCCCTATAGATTCAAAAATAAAATTATGACCCTCCCTATCATTAATTGGCAAATAAATCATCATAAATGTTGTTCAATATTCGATAAACATTGTCTATATTGTGTAACTATTAAATACTAGTTGTAGAATGCTTTATACATTCATTCATTAAAAAATACATGTCAGTTTAGTTGAACAGGGAATTATTACACAGATGGTTTTCAGTCACTTTCATATACTTTGTAGTGATGAGTCCAGTATATGTCTACAACTGGCTGTTGTAAACTATCCAGAATTAGACATTTGTTTGAATAATCAACACTCCAACCTCCAAAAGGGCCTTCATATATCAAAGGCCTTTCAACTTTTGGACATTGTTTATCTTCACATGGTCAAGAATCATATATTGAATGTTCCATGTGTTCTAGACACTTATGAAGAGATCTCTTTTCTGATTTTATAGCATTCACAGCCTGTCTTTTTGGTCCTTACACGCTTCAGTTCTGCCTTGTCGTTTTTCCCTTCTTGGAAATAACTGAATCATATATTGATAATATTGTCAATCATGGTTCTTGATTTTAGCATAGAGCCATTGAATACTCCGCAAGACATTTTGTGTTGTTTGCTAAAAATATGACCTGTCTCATCATGAATCGCTCAATTGTATTCATTGATACACTCTTAAAGCTCAGTACACAAATATTACTTTTTTAGACAACTTCCTGCACTTAGTCTCTAATGATCCATCATGTCTGACTCTCATTTTACCATGTCTCATAAGATGTCCAATCACTGCATCATTATCACTGATTAATGCATATATATTATGTCAACGCTTTCAACAAACAGTTTTGCACTAAAGCATAAGTTTTTTGATCTAAACAGTTTTTAAATTTGGATCCGACTAGATAGTTTGCAAAAAAGTAGTAAAAAAAATAATGACCCTCCTTATAGATACAAAAATAGAATTATGACCCTCCCTATATTTGCCTGGCTATCCCAATTCATTAATAATGACTCGGCCCTAAAGTGACATGTCTTTTTCTTCAACTTTTTCAAAATGCCAATGCCTATCCCAAAGTCAATATTAGAATTACATTAACTTTTTACAGGCGCATATTTTATCACATTCATCCAACCTCTTTTTAAAAAAATGTTCCTACGCCCAAGGTGCAGGTAAGAACATTTGAGAACAACCCCTTTCAGAGCCCCCATATAACAAATAATTAATTGTATTTGGCTTTTAAGGCACCAGCCCTTTAGCAAAACCATAGCCCACCTCTTGAAGTCCTAGAAATTTCACGCTCATCCATGAGAGGAGACCGAACACTTCCTCATGTGCTAACCTCTGTGCGCTACCAGGCACCAACAGGTAGTGTGCCCCCAGCGCAACACAGGGTCCCCGGCTTTCCCATGAACCACGGCATCGGCTCACCAGAGCTCAAGTGCCCCACCTGATGAGGTCCTCCCGGGCCGAAACCGCGCTTTTACGACGTCACCAATGACGCACAAGTGTAAGCCAAATATATAAACTGGCAATGATGTGTTTACGGATGACGCCATCAAGACTACCACTTGAGGGGCCAGCGCTGATGACAATGCAAGTTCTTTGTTTGTGAATCATTCGTATCAATTCATAGTTTTTTCATATTTTATCATATTTATGTAAACAGATACTAGGATGATTGGAACATTGTCGATATTTGCTGTGCCTCCTGTGATACTGGTGCTGGCCATCTGTCTGAGTGTCTACTGCAAGAAGAGAAATAGCTGCAACAAACCAAGCAATGTACTCCAACACTGGGACATAAATTATTTATTCACAGCAACTCTTCTGCACATCATTTAATACCGAGACTCTTCATTCCTAGCTTGAGTGTTCTATTGGTTTTTATAAATTGCCAAATATAAAAGTCTTCTGTGTTTCAACTTTCACAAACTGCCACTGCCAATGTCAATTTCACAATTACGTTAACATCCAGACACATATTTCGTCACATTAACAAACCGTCTTTCCGACCCCTGTATTAATAAGACAACAAGACTGTGTTTCCTATCTCTTACAGCGCTGTCCTTGTTTCTCGGCAATTGTGAAAGGTTTTCGTGATTGTAATGCGTTATTGGCACTTTATATTATGGTAATTCGGATTTCCATTACCCTGGTATGCGCCGGTCCCTTTCATTGATGTCATCGAATGTATAAAATTAATTTTGAATGAACAAATAATCACATTTAAGGTATATGGCATATTCGCATGTTTATGCATGTGTGTAATCCTCGAATCTTTTGAGGGCCAATACCGAATGTTCAGATGTTAATTGGTCGGCTCAGAACTCATTTAGGAACTAAACTATAAATTCTGATGCTTGTAATTTTACCATGTCTCCGACCTTGATAGACCCCATTCGCCCATTTGTTGTTGATTTATTCCGGTTCACACCATCATACTGAGTTTATTCCCCTTTCTTTATATCCCTTTATTAATCACTAGTCATACTTTAATAACAATGCTTCAAGTTTGTCTTTCATAGGGCTTCATAAAATTAATAAATTGTCTCTCAGGCCCGCCCGCATGGGCCTGAGACCCCCGCATCCTCCTTTTATTTTAAATTGAAAAAAAAAAGGTTGTACCTGCCGCACCCTCCTTCTCAGGAACAAAAAAACAACAAAAACCTGCCGCACCATCCTCTTGGTTCGTAGAAAAAAAAGAAAACGAAAAATAAAGGACAAAAAAAGAAAAATTCTTAGGATGATTAGTCAGGCACCTGGTCAAGGGGATTATAATGATGATATCCCATTTTATACTGAAAAAACAGCCAAATATACTGGAAAAACAGCCAAATATATTGGAAAAACAGCCAAATATATTGGAAAAACAGCCAAATATATTGGAAAAACAGCCAAATATATTGGAAAAACTGCCAAATTAAAAAAAAAATCCCTTAGAATCGGCCGCATCCCCGATATTCTGGCGGAAAAAAAAAGACTGCCGCACCCTCTTTTCGGTAAAAAAATATATAAAAAGCCTGCCACATGGTCCCTGGCAAAAGCAAAAAAAAAAAAATTGTCCTGCCACCCGCACCCCCTTCTCAGCGGAAAAAAAGCCTGAGAAACAATTTATTAATTTTATGTAGCCTAAATACTCTTCGATTCATACCCTGAAGACATCAAACACAAGTCATTTAATTGACTTATAACATTTTCAATGCCAGACGGTTTGGATTATTCGAATACAATGAATATTTCTTTTTAGGTTCTAATGCATTTATGTGACACTGTTGTATTCATTTCAGGAATTGTTTGGTCGTTATTATTGATCTAGTTGATATTGACAAACGCTAAAATGCATATCCGTTTTAACTCATACATTTCGTCATTATTTTGTGTGATCGGCCTGTTCCTTTCTACTGCAAATACTAAGGTTTGGGTACTGCACAATGAGACGAAATATACTACATCAAGAGTTGAGGGACCTACTCAAAGACAAAAACGAAATATTGGTATAAACACAATTATTGCCTCACAAATGTATAGACTATTATCTGTAGACCATTATCTCTCAGGCAAGTATAAATTTTTCAGATTGTGAAGTTGTGACTGTTAGTCTTACAGAAGCCAACGGCACTAATCTCATATCTTATCTAATGGAGAAAACTGAAGACAGATGGGAATATAAAAGAAATGCAACTGATAACAATAGACAAATGTATCAAATGTATCGTGATGACTCAAAGGTTTGGAAAATTATATCAGGTACAAGATTGTGGTTGTTTCCACATGCGTATAGCTACATCAAATAAGAAAATATTCATAGTTGTAATTTTAAACTTTGGCAAACGAATTGTTATAACAATTGGGTAAATAAGTATGATTGATACATCTGTCCTAGCATTCAATGCATGATCCATTGGTCCAGCTGTAGCTGTAATTCCAATGAAAATATCCGATCAAAGCCATTCAGTGAAATACAGGCCGCTATCCACTGTTTGAGTAATTATAGGTTCAATATTGCCGTTACAAATAATTGAATTCTAAACATATCATTTTGCAGAATGTTTTTCGGTAAGTGTGCAGTGCAAGGTGAAACATTGTTTGAATGTCGAAGGGGTTTACAGAAGAAATATAGCAATCACATGCAATGGTAGATCCACTTGGACAAAATTAATTAATGAAAGTATCACAATGGTGTTATATTGGCATGCAGGCAGGTGGTCATTTGGCACGCACATTTGTCAGCGAACCAGTAAGTGTGATTGACATATTAAATTAACATGTTCTGCGCATCAATGAATTTTGATATGATTACACAGTCATTTAATGCAGAGGATATCCGACTAAGCATCAAGGACAATTTCTTTTTTCGATGAAAAGCGGTGGCACATGTATGAAAATAATTACCACCAGCCAGGTGTTGTAATGGATATAGGTTGCCTAGGTTAAGCACATCAATACCACATAGATTGTCTCTTAAATAAATAAGCATCAATAAAAATATTTGACCACCAACAGACCTGTATAATTATTTTAGAAACTAATATGATTGTAAATGTATATGTCGGTTTTAAAATGCAAAGCGCAATCATTTAGAATATGATACAGACTGTACGGGCAGATGGACTAATTGGACGCTGGGCGGGAACGGATTACAATACCGGAACTGGATAACAACTGTAGAGTCAGCTGGACACTGCGAGGCCTGTCCCAGGGAAAAACATCAAGTCAAATATGGTGAGCCCAAACATTATGATCATTTTCATTATCATTGATTTTTAGGGTTCATGCTTAGAGCTCTACGACTAGGTATAAGGATGACCTATATAGTCATATCCTTGAAACCTTTGACATGATATCCCATATGTGATATTGGACTTTATATATACATTCAACTCATTTTAAGTTCGACAGACGACCCCATCAGGCAGCACAACTTTGATAATGACTTCTATGATGGGTAAATTGTTAATAATATCATATCATATATGACTATAGTTTGTTCGGCACATATCATTGTAAATTCATACTTAATCCTTAACGATTCGTGATTCTTGACTTCACTATGAACTATTTTAGAGACGACTGGTACCTCTTTATTGGATAATCCAAGTACAACTGAATACACATCAGTCAGCACTCGTACCAGTATTATTCACGCTGCTAAAAGAGGCAAGGCATTTAACCCATGTTGTGCGCTTTAATCGATTAACTTATCGATATAAATATACATTTCGACAACTAAGCTCTTGTAGACTTAAAATGTGAACTTTGCTCTTGCAGCCTCAAAGGCTACTTATCTAGACAATATGTTGTCAAATCCGTGAAACTTATTACAGTGCTGGTTAATTGCCAATTGAAACACGGTCAGTAGTTCACTGATACCGCACCACTTTGTTAGCGCGTTTTTAATGTCACTCACTGAAAGAATGGAAAGATAAATACTTTGATACTTGAAATAACGAGCTCAAAACAAGCTACAACCCAGATTGACCGTCTATAATGAACCCAAATGTAGCGTACCTAGCACGGTAATCCATATTTGCTGACTATTTGTGTGTCATTAATATCAGCTCATAGTTTGTTGTTGATAATCTTTGTGTAATGCAGATATAAGAAATACAAGGATGATTGGAACTTTGACAATGTTTGCTGTGCCTCATATGATATTGGTGCTGGCCATATGTCTGTTTGTCTTCTTCAAAAGAAGGTCAATGGCTGCCACAGACCAAGCAAGGGAATAATATTACTTATCTACTACCAACAAGATGTATGATAGCCTGATATTTCCTATACTCTAACTTATAACTGATTCTTAAGAGGTCTTAAATAGTCTTAATGTTCCAACCGTCAGTATACTTGGAATGAGGATTGTAAACCGCTGCATAGAGTTCTTACCGAGTTTTTGCACCTAAAGCTAAATTTTGGCCAAAATAGCATCATTTGTCTTGTTTGGTCTTGCTCTGCAAATTCAATAAAAAGATACATGCAAAACACACCAGACCTTCATCAAATCACCACAGAATGATTTTAATTGTTGTTTACGTCTATATCTAATTGCAAATTTTATATGTTGACCAATACAATTAAAACCACTGAGTCACATAGCGACATGCATGATTTAATAGAAATACATTTAATAGAATAACAAATACCATTGTCCCACATCCAGTTTGTTGTTTCTTGTCCTGCTATATACTTCGGATGGTTACCTTTGTTTTTATTTCAAAAATGTTTAACTCCACGAGGTAATTCAAGGTTAAAGGTCAAAGTAAGAAGACACAATCTATATATAATTACGTTCAGCGAATAGTTTTGCCCCAATTTCGGGAGTTGGGTGTGGGGAGGTATCGGCGGATTCTGAGTCGGCAGAATCTGTTTATCTGAGGAATTGTACACAGTCGGCACATTTTAAACTGGGTCACAGAACTGAGTCACACATGCGGAGCAACTTGGTCGCACATGTTCGTTTGGGTAGTGGAGAGGTGGCGAGGCGGAGAGACGGAGAAGCCGAGGAGAGGAGAGGGGTAGAGAGAGGGAGGGAGGGGTCGGCCCATACGGAATGGTTGTATGAGAGAATGGCTTGGTGTGTATTGTATACCGGGGGAGAGGAGGGGGGGCCCTGGGGCGTAAGAGAGCTCTCTGGGAATGGTTGTGTCAGTGGATAACATGGTATGTTGTGGAGGGGGATGCTCTCAGGGAATGGTTGAGATAGATAGCACTATTTCCAATAGTTACTAGCAATACCCGCAGCGCGGGTCACAACAGCTAGTTAGCCTAATTTTGATATGAGAAAACAACAATACTTGAGATGCCACACTTACCTTATGGAGGGTCTTTTGTAGTCGGTTTGCGAGTAGTTTGACTTTAAGTGATTAATTTTGCCCCACTATTACATATAGATACTTAATCCACTATCAATACCCATCGGAAAATTATACATTCTAACAAATGTATAGATAGTGGCTACTTGATCCGGCCTGAGTAGCGAGTACACCCCTAATTTGCGACACATCATTAATATTTCAGAGTTCTTCAGACTCAAATCATGTTATTCCTACGTTAACAACAAGGCCCAGATTTCAACAAATGTGCTTAGGGTCAATCCAACCTCTGTAATTACCAGCACAACCGGCATGTTTCCTATCTCTTTTAGTGCTGGTCACATTTCTCCAAGCAAAGATTGTAGCGCGTTATCGGCACTTCATTAAATATTAATTCTTATTGACATTGCAGTGGTATGAACCGGTCCCTGATGTCATTGAATATATGTAGTTGGTATTATAAAACAAGCGAATTCCATTTAAGGTAGATTTCTAAACTTTCGTAGGCATACAGTTTGCAATACTATAAGCTGCGCATGTTTATGTACTATGTACTTAAAAACAACTTCCATCACCGACACGTTTGAGTGCCTATGACAAATGTTCAGCTGTTTATTGATTGGCTGAGAACTAAAGGGGAAATGCTGATGTTTGTAATTTTACATTGTTACTGATGTTTCACCCATTTGTTGTTGATAAATCCAGGTTCACACTGTCATACTGAGTTGATGTCCTTTGCTATATACACTTTTATTAATCGCTGGTCATACTTAATAAACAATGTTTAAAGTTATAAGATAGTCGTTCATCAATTAGCCAGGATGCAGGTGGGCGTATGTCCGCTGTTTGCCATCAACATGTATTGGATGTTTTCCCATAATATTCTCGGGAGGAATGTGTCACATTCATCGTTATTTTCATCCGT
>JAXGGS010107757.1:6204-17488 GCA_035585475.1 Armandia brevis | reverse complement strand
TGATGGGGTTGTGGTTGATGGGGTTGTGGTTGATGGGGTTGTGGTTGATGGGGTTGTGGTTGATGGGGTTGTGGTTGATGGGGTTGTGGTTGTTGTTGTTGTAGAGGTGGTTGTGGTTGGTGTGGTTGGCGGAGGTGAAGCGCATTCATCTGGTCACATTAAAATTCATATGTATTATATTTGTAAATGAACTATAACAATATGGCAATAGCTTTACTGTCCATATGACTATTGGTAGAAAAAGTATTGATGAATGGGCGACAATAATATATATTTTCAGCCTATTACCTTGTTCACACACATAGTGTAAAGCTGTAGATATCCGAGCCTCAAACCACCAACCTGTAGTAGTGTATAAAGCTATATCTAGCGAGTTAGCTCCTAGTGTTGTAAAATAAGGGACCCAGGGCCCAGTAGCCTCACTGATCCAGGACGGGGTAGCAGAGATTCTTTTCGCTCCGATCCAGTGATTCTGAGTGCTGCTCACTGATGAGGACCTGAAAATGTTGATAAAAACCTAACACATCCCGCAAATTAAAATGCGAATATATTTTGACTCAATTTAAAACTTTTAAATCTTTACAGAAGAACCCTCATAAATCCCAGCTCAACTGCACTGTTAACACTGATGAGATCTCCACCCAGGGATTGACAACGTTTTCTGGCGTCTGTGTAGTTGAGGGGACTTTCTCCTATTACTCCGCCAGGTGCATTCCTGGAGCTTGCGAAGTAACAATTGAGTTGATACTTCTCACTCCAGCCCGGCGATGTTGGGCAGGAGCAGCAATGAGCTACGAATACAGGACCAGAATAATTTCCAGGGTGTTTATACCGTGACTGGATGTAATTTGAATGTTATGATCGACGGCTATGCAATAAAGCCACGGATATAATGTCGAACCTACCGTAAGTAACAAACATCATCACAAACAGAAGTCGTTGGAGACAAACACCCATTGGTACTTTTAGAAAGCTGTGCAGTGTCATGGCTGTGATGTCAAACATTTATATACATGTGTTAAATGTTTCTCAACCTATCAGTAAGACAGAAACATGTTCCTCTCAAAACTCTTGTAGAATAATGTCTGCTCTCTGGTGTGAACGAGTCACAGTAGGCAGTGGCTGACGTGTCACAGAAGGTGTTATTATCTTACAACCAGGAAGAGAAAGTTGAATATATTGGTATTCTGTATCTCGGTATCTCGTCATGCATCAGCTGGTGTATATAACCTATGGCCATGCCATGTTAAATGTGCCCATTCAATCATAGTATTTACTTTTCTCCATTACGGTGAATCTTTGAATGCTGTGTAAACCCAGTCAGGCGTGATCTGAATAAAAACACCTCTGTCAAACAAACTTATACTAGCATATATGTCCACAGTCTCACTGTGCTATATGCCTGTTTGCGCCAGACCTCGTATAATAATTGTCTGTGTTAATATGGTGTATTCTAATCGTGTTCAAATATGTCAGACCTGCTATATTCGAATTTGGGGTCGCTTGGGGAGACGCATATTAAGTAATCAAACTTATCATGCGCTTTATTTCATTTGAGGAGTATTTTAATGCATGAGTGTCGATTGCAACATTTCAAAATCATAAACTTTTATCTTATGACAGATATTTAATCAGAAGTAAACCTCTGAAGGTAAATAATACTCTGAGCAAAGTTACGGTCATACAAATATTTTATGTATTGTTGTGTTCAATATGATAATAGATATTGTTCAAACCCCGTGCTCCATGAGAAAATATATCAATGTGGAGTAATAACAAAAAATTGAATTATATTTGAATAAAATTTCCAACCCTCCTGAAACGTCACAGTTTTCTGATAAACCAGACATATATATATAAAAACCCAACCTGGCGTGACCTATTGTGAGTGACTTCGTTTGTTGTCATGTCGTGTTTTATCTGAGACTCATCACTCATCACGGTGTATTTGTAAGTAGGACGTGTCAAGCATAAACTTTCTGAGGTCGAAGAAGGAGCCACTGTACAAGTTTAATTATTCAGATCTATCATGAACTTATATTGAAGGCGGGAACAGTCCTGAACATATAGTGTAATTCAAGAAAGTGTTATTGTTTCCACATTTTATTCAACATTTGCTCGCTAACAACATGCAGATTAAGCTGTAAAGTCTGTAATGAATAAATGAATAAAAGTGGCAATTAAGTAATTCAACAAATCTTCACACATCAGCAGCTTGTTTCAACTACAAATATAGCATCGGCCATTTTAAAATTATGATTGAGAAACTTATATCAGTTCTCTTATCACTGAACTTAGGCTTAGTATTTCTGGTATTAAAACAATTTAGGATATATACCCAGAGTGGAAGTCAGAAATGAATAAATGATTCAAAGTGGCAGTAAAGTAATTTAACAAATCATAACACATCAGCAGCTTGTTTCAACTACAAATATATCATCCGCCATTTTCAAATTATGACACATCATGCTTAAGAAACACATATGAGTTCTCTCATCACTGAACTTAGGCTTTATATTTCTGGTATTCAAACAATTTAGGATACATACCCAGAGTGGAAATGTTTATAAAATATGCTGACTGTGTAAGACAGAAATGCACACACTAATGGAATCTTCGTACTCCATGATGAATGTATCGATGCGGCTGAGTTACAATAATCACTACAACAAAAATTATAATTATATAAAATCCCCTCTTTTTCCAGCACTCCAGAAACGTCACAGTCTTCTAATAAACCAGCTGTAAAATTAAACATAAAGATTAAACAGTGTGATAATCTACACAAATTTATTAACGCCTAGTTAAACTATCATACTTCTTACTTGAGTTACTACTAGATGCCTGGTGCTCTCTTATTGTATCCGGTTTGTAACACATTCTTATACCGTCATTGCTGGCTGAAAATACAAACACAAATCGTCAATGAATGTGTCTTATCAATTCTGAAAATAACATAAGTAATGTAGGAATATTATAGAGTGAGTAAAGCTTTAATGGTATAAATTTGAATACTCAGGAATGACTGTTAACGAGAAGCGATTGAAATAGAATGTTCGAAGAAATTGCATTCCATGTAATCAGCAGCCTGCAAGGGAAATTCAAACCGGATATCTCGCTGTTTAACTTATGGCTATCGTTTGTTGTCAGCTGTTTGACTAAACCACAGGAGACAAACTTTGCTATCAATGATTGATTCAGCCTTATAGAGGATAGATCGATGAAGCAATTTCCCAAAATGTCGCCCCGTTATTCAGAGTTTAGAAATAAAGAGGATCGGTTGATGTCTAACCTCTCCCCGGGATCAGAAGGGATAAACCATCACCACTTATCCCCCCTCCATGCACATGCAGCTTAAAGCCTTTGCCTCCCTCGAGAGATGGCAACTGTGAATAGAACGCTGCACAAAGTGGCAAATGGCGACCGGATCTTGGTTTCCGCACAAATGTCACCACTAAATGGGCAATCAATTACAGCCTGAGCACCAAGGAGCAAGCTGGGTGCCATGATTCTATGCGCTGAGCAGGTCCTTCCTTAATATCTCCAGAGCTAAGCTGCGTCTGCCCTAGCTACCTGCAGTTAGCTTCTTCGCCATGTATACGTTATAGAGGACAAACTTACACCTTATGTTCCTGAAGTCATTTCCAATATTCTGTTGTGTCTCTCTCCTCTTTCCCTTTCACACTGTCATTAAGCTGACAAAGACGGATTGGTCTTGGTTTCCGTGGTCTCCGGTTCATCTTGCAACGACCGATCAACAACCGGAAGATCCACAGCTCGAGACCCCAAGCTCGAGACTCCCAGCTCAAAACTCCCAGCTCAGGGCCTGAATTGTCCAATCTTTCCCCAGTTTGTACAGGAGAAATGTAAATCGATTAATATTTAAATAGGCCGAGTAAGGAGCCTTATCCTTAGCACTCGAGGACGCTCTGCGTCAAACATAAGGATGAATAGAAGCTTGAACCGTTGCTGCCCCGGCCTTACATAAAAGATCTGACTCTGACAAAGACGGCTTTATCAGTTCTGTGCTCGAGCTGTCACTGATGGAGAGACACGTTTGGTCACAATACTCCCAGTTTACCGCAATACAAGTCCACAGCCCAGCTGGCATTTCATAAAGAGGTATTATCGTGCAAACTTTCGTCAAAAGGCACATTTGGCCATTCATTAATTTCAATGTCAATAACAATGCACTTTTATATAATCTGTATGCTGTACCATTGGCAAGGTTATATCAAACTTTTTGTACCGGAAGTTTAGTAGACGTTTGTGTCCCGGTTGATTCCAAGCAGCGTGTCCTGGTAGATGAGATAAGACATTAAGTACGAGCACATCTCCTCGTGTTATCTTCTCTTGTCATTCACAGTTTATCTGATGTGAGAGGTACCAGAATTAAATCACACGTTTGCCGGCAGCAAACTTGACAGCTCTAGTCTGAGCGGAAGAGAAGGCAGGAGAATTTGTTCTTTCTACCTTACCACGTTTTTCACTGATATTATTGGAAACCTGCATCATGTCTCTCAATACAGAACCATTGTAATTTAGGAAGAGAGTCGAATATTGCACAACTGTTGTTAATCTGCTGAGATTTGAGGTGCAGGTTTTATTTAGAGACCAGAAGGCCGCCAGTTATCTGAGATCACATGTGATAGGCAGCGACAACAAGCAAATTTACAACAATTCCCACCCTCAACATCACTTCCGGGACTATCTACCGACATTGACGACCATCCAGAGACCATCACTTAGAATTCACAGCCCATTGACAAGCCGCCCTGACCTCAAGAGCCTCCACTGTCACTCAACCTTTACTCAACTCTCGTCCAATGTGCTTAACTACCTCAGCTCAGGGATGGTGGGCTTCACTTAACTTATCTCCAAAGAAAACTGGAAAGGGGTATCTGTAAGGTACTGATTTATCAGTGTTCCTTCTGTCGACTGTGGCCGTTGTTCTCGACGGTCAGCCGGGATGATAAGATCAACAACTAATTAGGCGACTATATTTGTCACTGTGAATATTCCTGATCTGTATATCGGGTAGTGAACATGCAGAAGCAGGACACACTTTCAGAGCACAGTATATTGATATAAGGCCATTTGTTCCATGTCTGCTTCAACCAGGAGCTCCTGCCCACAGCACGACAACACATCTCAGGAGAATGTGAAGCTTTACATGTAGAGCCGTGGTCCCTAAATAACAAAGGCTCCAAGACATTGTGTATGCTAGCAGGTTGAGGGCTCCATCTATCTCACTAAACAGCTGCTGCTTTGTAAGAGTGCCTGCTATTGAGGCTCATTATTACTGTCACCCCGCTCTTGAACTGTCATAATGTCTACTATTAAAGACTACACGTACATGTATGTATATATGCGTCACTCTATCTCTCGTTCTTTACCGGGGAATTAATGCAGGTTTCAGATGATTTCACTGGACATGAGTGTGAAGGTTTATAAACGGAGATGTTGTCCACATAAGTTGGGTAAAACTCGTCCTAGATGTACAAATGTGAATACTAGAATGTTTATTCCACCCTTAGCCTTCTAACAGCTGCCTTCTACTATAGTGTCTGCAATTGAGGCTAGCAGGGACATATTTACCACGTTTTCCACTTGCTCTTTCCAATGCTCTGTTTAAACTCAGATTGACATAAGTTGTATGGCCCCACTCATACCGGTATATGTGAAAGGTGACGAAATTTATTTCAGGTTTTCGAAGATTAGTTACAATCATTGTTTTCATCAAATATTCATATAACCAAACCTTTACCCTTAAGCAATGTGATCATGATTTGTTCCATCTGGTTTTATCAGAAGGAAGAGAATGCAAAATCATAGATCATGGTACACTGTAAATGAAGCATTCCAGAGTCCGAAACATTCTTCTGAAACATTCAGGAGATTCCTCATAATTATATTCATTATGAATCTCAAAGTCTGACACCATACATCCTACAGATATCAGAGTGATCAAATTGTTCCCTCGGCCCTCTAGCAATACAGTCGGCCGCTGATATGTCATAGTGTTAGTCACCAGCTGCTAGTAATCGATCACATGTGAACTTCCGGTGGCTCCAGACATCATCATCGAGGCACCGAATTAGATGCAGGGCAGGTCAGACATGTATGTCTTAGATCCTATGTTTGCCTTATGCACCACGTCCTCCGCCTCACATATTCTTACATATCACAGCTTACGTCCCTAGTGACCTCAAATCGAGCAGCTTCCGCGTATTGCTGCAATCAATCCACCGAGCGATGCTTCTACGTTTCCCAGCGTATACTAACAAGCAAAGATTAACGATGTACACATATCTCTTCTTACGTCACAATTAACCACAAATCGAGTACCATCCATGCAATTCGTCCAAATTAATCCAGCGGAAAATAGCTTCTACGTATACGAGCGTATACTAACAAGCAAAGTCCTAAGATCACTGATTACAATCCCCCCATTAACTGAGATAGTTGGTTTAGACCCCAGCAGCTCCGGACTGACGAATTTCCTCACGTATTCCAGCGGTTTGTAGAAGATAATCACGATGGACACGAGAATCACCAGTATCAGAATCACGAATATCACCAGGATCATGTGACCACTTATCGGCGTTTCCATGGTTACCCGCGGGGGATTAAACCGTTTTAACGCAGCCCCGGTGTGCCCCATCACTCTTGTCTTTAACTCATAGCGACTAGGCAAACGTGGTGAGAATTTAACACGTCTTAATTTGTACCAAGTGACCTAACATTAATTTCACCTAAACTAAAACCCTACATACCATATATCTGTACTAGCAGGCGACGAGCAAATGTGTAATTCAAGCCATTGCAACCACAAATTCAAAAAAGCTTGAGATGATGAAAACATGCAACAAGAAAGATTTACTTATGCATAACAAACTTTATTCAAGTTTTGCACGTTACATACATTATTATTAGTTTGTCTCTGAATGCCTGTAATGTATACATGGCTGGTTTCGAGGACTGTTAAATCTCATCATTACTTAATTGTGATACAGAAATGACTTCGTCTGGTTTATGGTTGTAGAGCCTCATACGCATGCTCGTGTTCGGGTGCCTCCCCCTGGTGTACAATATCTGCATAAACAGCTCCGTCAGTGTCTTTGCTTATTTTACTGGTTGATGTTGGCATGGTAACGTTGCTATTAATATAAACAGGGGGCGCTGCTTCATCAGAGAGAGATTCCTTGTTTGGTGTCTTCCTTCTCCTGAAATGCCAATATATATTGATCTTTATCTATTACTAATAGATGTGTAAAATTTGATATTTTATCCTGTATAACACTGCAACACTGACCTAACCAATATAAAAATAATAGTAGGAACAAGGATGAGAAGTTCTATCCCTATGGTTGCACCGATCCCGATGCCAATCCCTTTAGACAAGGACGAGTCCGACTGATCTACATGGAGAGAAGATGGTGATTATTTAAGACTGTTGAAAAGTATTTAATAAAAAATTATTTAAATCTAAGAGTTACTTACGTAAATTTCGATAGCTCGTAGGACAAGACATGCAGTTATAGGACTCGGTATTTTGCGGGTTCGTGGCAGACGTCGATGTTGAAGAAGGAATAACTTGGTTGGTACTGAGGGTTGGAGACGTCTTAGTAATTGTGGTAGTGGTGGTTGTTTGCATGTCGGTTGGTGTTGTACTGATGGTGGTTTTTATGGTGGCGATTGTACGAGTCGTAGTTGTAGTTGAGGTTGTTGTCGGAGTTGTACATACATCTGGTTACAATTAAGCTCATATTGATATTATTTTAACGAAGTATAACAATATGAAAACAATTTTACCATACATATGACTAGGCTTCTTGTAATTAATAAATTGTTTCTCAGGCTCGCCCATATGGGCCTGAGATCCCCGCATCCTCCCTTCTTTTTCAATTTAAAAAAAATGGTTGTTACCAGCCGCACCCTCCTTCCCAGAAAAAAAACCTGCCGCATTCCCCCTCTCACGAAAAAAACCCAAAAAAAAACTGCCGCACCATCCTCTTGGTTCGTTAAAAAAAACTTGACCTGCGCCTCCAACCCCTTCGCAGCGGATAAAAAAGCCTGAGAAGCAATTCATTACTTTTATGAACCCCTACTCGTACACAAATAATTGATAGGTGGAAGAAAAGAAAAAAGAAAGCTTTTTACCTTTTTCACACACGTAGTGTAAAGCTGTAGATATCAAAGCCTCAGACCAATAGTCTGTAGTGGTGTACAAAGCTATATCTAGCGAGTGATCTCCTAATGTTGTGATGTAAGGCAGCCAAAGTCCAGTAACCACACTCCCGTCCTCCCAGATCCAAGATGGGGTAGCAGAAGTTCTCTTCGCTCCAATCCAGTGATTCTGCTTGCTGCTCATTGATGAGGGCCTGGAATTATGATCAACATTTAAAACATCCCACACTTAACCATAAACCATCACTATCATAGTTGCACGCATCATTGCTTACTCTCAAAAATCAAAACATAAATGGATGCAACTTAAAAGTGTTAGATTCTTACAGAAGACCTCTCATGAATCCTAGCTCAGATGCTGTATTGACACTGATGAGATCTCCACCCAGAGATTGACAGCGTTTTCTGGCGTCTAAGTAACTAAGGACACTTTCTACTGGGACTCCACCTGGTGCATTCCTAGAACTGGTGTAGTAACATCGGGAGTTATACTCCACAGTCCAGCCTGGTGATGTTGGGCAGGAGCAGCTTTGAGCTACGAATACAGGACGAGAATAATAGTTTGATTTCCAGTGGTTTTATACCGTGACTGGATGTAATTTGAATGTTATGATCGACGGCTATGCAATAGAGCTACCAATATATTGTCGAATTTACCGTAAGGTGTAACCAACAGCATCAAACACACAAATTGCAGGTGAAAAACGCCCATTGGTACTTTTAACGAGCTGTGAAGAGTCATGGCTGTGATGTCAAACATCTGTATAAATATATAAAGTTTTCCTCAACATCTCAGTCAGATAACAACAAGCTCTTCTCAAACACGAGTGTAGAATAATGGCTGCTATCTGTTACATACGTGTCACGGTAGGCAGTAGCTGATGCATTTATTCTAACAACCAGGAAGAGAAAGTTGAATATGGGTTTTCTCTTAACATCTCGTCACGCATCAGCTGGTCTATATAACCTATGTATATGCCATGTTGAATGTCCCCATTCAATCTTTACTTTACTTTACTTTTCTCCACTACGGTGAATTGCTGAATGCTGTGATCTGAATAAAAACCTCTGTAATACTTATACTAGCATGAATTGTCATACTCTCAGCGCGTAATGCCTGTATGCGTCAGACCCGTATGATAATTGTCTTGTTTATATGTTGTATTCTCGACGTGTACCCACAATGATAATATATATTAATCGAAACCCCGTGCTCCATGAGGAAATATATCAATGTGGCTCAGTTACCGTAATAACAACAAATAGAATTATGCTTGAATAAAATTTCCAACACTCCCGAAACGTCACACTTTTCTAATAAACCAGCGTGGCGTGACCTGAATAATTATTATCTGTACAGCAAACTTGTAGTTTGTTTGTTGTCATGTCGTGTTTTATCTGGGACTGATAACTTGTGTATTTCTAAGTCGGACGTGTTAACATAAACTTTCTGAGTTCCAATAAGGAGTCACTGTACTAGTGTCAGCGGTTCACTTTTAATTATTCAAATCTATCATGTTTTATATTGATGGACGGAACACTGAGTCCTGAATATATAGTATAATTCAAGCAAGTGTAATTGTTTTCTATTTTTTATTCAACATTTGCTCGCTAACTACAAGCAGGTTAAGCTGTTAAGTCAGTAATGAATAAATGAATCAATGTGGCAATAAAGTAATTCAACAAATCATAACACTTCAACAGCTTGTTTCAACTACAAATATAGCATCCGCCATTTTCAGATTATGACACAAGAGTTCTCTCATCACTGAACTTAGGCTTAATATTTCTGGTATTCAAACAATTTAGGATATATGCCCTGAGTAGAAATGTTTATAAAACATGCTCACTATGTAAGACAGAAATGTACACACTAATGGAATCTTCGTACTCCATGAGGAATGTATCGATGTGGCTGAGTTACAATAATCACTACAACAAAAGTTATAATTGTATAAAATCCCCTCTTTTTCCAGCACTCCTGAAACGTCACAGTCTTCTAATAAACCAGCTGTAGAAACAATCAGGAAATTATACGATAAAAACTGTGTCTTTCAGCGGAAAATGATAATAATATCACAAACTTATTTACGCCTAGTTAAACTACTATACTACTTACTTGAGTTACTGCTCGACGTCTGGTGCTCTCTTATTGTATCCGGTTTGTAACACATTCTGATGCCGTCATTGCTGGCTGAAAATTCAAACACAAATCCTCAATAAACATGTTTTATCAATTCTGAAACTAACATATGCGATGTAGGAATATTACAAAGTGAGTTTAGCTTTACTGGTATAAATTTGAATATTTAGGTATGACTGTTTACGAGAAGCGATTGAAATAGAATGATCGATGAAATTGCATTCCATGTAATCAAAAACCTGCAAAGGAAATTCTGACCGGATATCTCGCTGGCTATCGTTTGTTGTTTGATTAAACCACAGGAGACAAACATTGCTATCAATGATTGATTCAGCATGAAAGAGGATAGATCGATGAAGCAATTTCCCAAAGAGTCGCCCCGTTATTCAGAGTTTAGAAATAACGAGGGTAGGTCGTGGTCTAACCTCTCTCCGGGATCAGAAGAGATAAACCATCACCACTTATCCCCCTCCATGCACACCAGGCCTATAGCCACTGCCTCCCTCGAGAGATTACAATTGTGAATAGAACGCTGCACAAAGTGGCAAATGGCGACCGGATCTTGGTTTCCGCACAGATGTCACCACTAAATGGGCAATCAATTACAGTCTGAGCACCAAGGAGCAAGCTGGGTGCAATGATTCTTTGTCCTGAGCAGGCCACTCCTCAATATTGCCCGCCTAGCAAAGCTGAGCTGCATCTCCCCTAGTTACCTGCAGTTAGCTTCCTCATCACATATACGTAATAGAGGACAAACCTACACCTCATGTTTCTTAAGTTATGTCCAATATTGTGTCTTTCTCCTCTTTCTCTTGTCATTAAGCTGACGAAGACGGATTGGTCTTGGTTTTGGTGGTCTCCGGTGCGTCTTGTAAGAACCGTTTCAAATCTACAGCTCAAGACTCACAGCTCAAGACTCACAGCTCAAAACTCACAGTACAAGACACACAG
>JAXGGS010107645.1:0-19936 GCA_035585475.1 Armandia brevis | reverse complement strand
AAGCTTTGGAATTCCTTGCTAAAAAAGGATTTGATGATGAACTTGGTGCAAGGCCCGTTGCGAGGGTAATCGCAGAACATATCAAAAAACCATTAGCTGATGAAATTATTTTCGGTGAATTGAAAAATGGTGGTGCGGTAAAAGTTGATTTTAATAGCGAAAAAGAGAAAATAATTTTCACTTTTGACAAGGTAAAAAAGAAACAAAATAAACCAAAAAATATCAAAGAAAAAACTTAAATTATTTCTTTGATAAAAAACCGGTCAATTTATCCCTTAATGCAATAAAGTATTCTTCTTTTTGTTGGTTATCCATATCGAAATGTGATGACATTTTCTTTTCTTTCCAAATTGGAATTACATGAAAATGTAAATGGAATATTGTTTGCCCTGCATCCGCACCATTATATTGGATTATTTGTATTCCATCAGGGTCAAGACAATCATTCACTAATTCAGTTGAAAATTTAACAATGGGTGAAATATGCGCAAGCTCTTCTTGACTTATATCAAGGATGTTCGTTGCTTTTGCATGCTTATGTATAACTAACAGGTGACCATATGTTTCAGGAAATATATCCAAAATCACCAGAATATTTTCATTCTCAAAAATGATATAGGAATCAAGTTCCTTATTTATTATCTTTCTAAAAATATTATCATTTTTATATTCATCAATTTTCATTTTTTACCTATAAATTATCTAAGCGAAATAATCGCCTCTATTTCCACCATTGCACCAAGTGGAAGCGACGATGCGGCAACTGCACTTCTTGAATGCCGTCCTTGTTCTTCGAATATTTCAACCATTAAATCGGATGCACCATTTATAATCATGGGTATCTTTGTAAAATCTTTTGTACCTCTTACAAAACCAGTAAGTTTGATTACTCTTTCAAACTTGTCCCAATCAGTATCAATTGCGTTATATATTTGGTTGATAATCATTATTCCACATAATCTGGCTGCATTAACGCCAATTTCGATGTTTTTTAAATCATCATCATCATCAAGGATGCCTTTGACGATCTCTCCATCATTAAATGGTAATTGTCCGGAAATATAAAGCTTCTTGTCACTAATTATAAAGGGCAAATAATTAGCAATCGCTGTCGGTGCAGGACCAAGAACAATGCCATTTTTTTCTAAATTTTTTGAAATATTAGTCATATTTAGATCATAGATATATTTATAATAAAAACCAAGGCTTTTTGAAAGTTGTGGTTAATACTTTAATAACATTAAAAGTATAGTTTCTTGATACATATAAAGATTTAGCCATTTAGGATGCAGTTAAAATCATGACCGACCATTCAGATACAAAAATATTAATTGTAGAAGACAATGTCTTAAATATGAAACTATTTAATGACCTTTTAACGTCCCAAAAATACAAAACGATCGAGTGTTTTTCGGGGCTCGAAGCAATCAATATGGCCAATGAACATCAACCAGATTTGATTATCATGGATATTCAACTGCCTGAGATCTCTGGCCTTGATTTAATTGCTCAGCTAAAAGCTGATCCTAAATTTACTGAAACTCCAATAATTGCCGTTACTGCATTTGCAATGAAGGGCGACGAAGAACGTGTAAGAAGCTCTGGTTGCGATGATTATCTTTCAAAACCAATTTCAATTTCACATTTTCTTGCAACCGTAGAAAAGAACATTAGGTAGATTATTTATGTCTTGTACAATTCTTATTGTCGATGATATGCCATCAAACTTATTGTTGCTAAAAGCTAAATTAGAAAAAAACTATTACCAAGTAATAACCGCAAGCGACGGCGAAGAGGCCATAAGGCTCACTGAACAATATCTTCCTGATATTATTTTACTTGATATCATCATGCCAAAAATGAATGGTTATGATGTTTGTAAATATGTTAAAAATAATCACCTTACACGTCATATTCCTATTGTGATGATAACATCCCTTGATGGTGAAGATGACAAATTAAAAGGCCATGAAGTTATGGCCGATGATTATTTAAACAAACCTTATTCAGATACCATCCTGTTTGCACGGATTAAAAACCTCACACGATGGAAAATGATGACCGATGAATTAAGGCTTCGTTATAATACGGGGCGTTCTTTGGGTGTTATCCAAAATGATTATGATCCAAAAATACTGACAAAAAAATCATCTAACATTGCCTTGTTAAATTTTAATGATAGTAGCAAGGAAAAAATCATCTCAACCACTATCAGTCATAATATTTTCAATATCTTGGTCAATGAAGACAATATATTCGAACAATTAGAAATGAACGATATTCATATTTTAATTATCGACCTCGAAGAAAATAAATTTAAAAATCTTGATATTATATCAAAGTTAAGGGCACAGATAAAATATCGTTCTTTGCCGATCCTTGGTTTAGTCAATGAAGCAGATACGGGATTGATCACAACGGCAATGGAACTTGGGATAAATGACATTATTAACAAGCCGATCAATGTACATGATTTTATTGCCCGCCTAAAAACACTTTTACATTACAAACATTATTTTGATCATTTAAATCATACTTTCGAAGAAAGCCTTACACGGGCGGTAAAAGACAAGTTAACCAACCTCAATAATCGTTCATATTTTGACCAACATCTAGCAAGCACATTCAGAAGCTGTGCAAAAACAAAAAAATCATTTTGCTTATTAATGACGGATATTGATCACTTTAAAAAGGTCAATGACACTTATGGACATCTTGCGGGTGATGAAATTCTTATTCAATTTTCAAGACGATTAAAAAAGAATATGCGTCAACTTGACCTAGTATGTAGATATGGTGGTGAAGAATTCATCGTAATCATGCCCGATACTTCTGTTGATGAAGCCTATGCAATTGCCCAACGTCTTAACAAAGTTATTTATGACCATCCTTTTAAATTAAAAAGCACGGCAAAAACTATTGAAGTTTCAACCTCCATCGGACTTAGCTCTTATGACCCAAACACAGATGATATAACGGCTGAGCAATTAATTGAAATGGCTGATAAAGCACTTTATACGGCAAAAAATAATGGCCGTAATAATGCAAAAATCTATAACGACTTTGAGCAAACAAAAAAACTAACCAAATAAAATTACTTGTAAAAAAACTTCAAATTTCTAAATCTTTGATATATAGATAAATGCAAGATGTTTAAATGCATCACAAAATTATCGCCGATATTTCAAAGGACAAAGAATGTCAAAAAATTATTTCCATCAAAATCTTGAGCAAGCCGATCCTATCATTGCCGAACTAATTGACAAAGAGGCACAAAGACTTGAAAATTCAATTGAGTTAATTGCATCTGAAAATTGTGTATCAAATTCCGTTTTGGAATGTGCGGGATCAATCCTTACAAATAAATATGCAGAAGGCTATCCAGGAAGAAGATATTATGGCGGCTGTCACATAGTTGATGAGGTCGAGCAACTTGCAATTGATAGAGCAAAAAAATTATTCGGATGTGATTTTGCCAATGTCCAACCACATTCAGGTTCACAAGCAAATCAGGCAGTTTTCCTTGCGCTTCTTAAACCAGGGGACAAAATTTTAGGTATGGATTTATCTGCGGGCGGGCATCTTACCCATGGATCAAAAGTAAATATTTCCGGTAAATGGTTTGAAACACATTTTTACACAGTGAATGAAGATGATCACCTTATCAATTACGAAGAGCTTGAAGCAAAGGCGATGGAAGTCAAACCGAAATTAATCATTGCTGGTGCATCGGCCTATAGTCGTGTTATTGATTTCAAAAAATTCAGAGAAATTGCCGACAAAGTTGGTGCATATTTAATGGCCGATATGGCGCATTATTCTGGACTTATTGCGGCGGGTGAATATCCTTCGCCTGTTCCTTATGCTGATGTATGTACAAGTACGACACATAAAACATTAAGGGGTCCAAGATCAGGAATGATCGTTTGGAATAATCCGGACCTTACAAAGAAATTAAATTCGGGTATCTTTCCCGGTCTTCAGGGCGGACCATTAATGCATATTATCGCCGCAAAAGCCGTCGCATTCAAAGAAGCGATGAGCGATGAATATAAAGAATATTGTCAGCAAATAATCAAAAATATGCATGCATTAATTGCCGAACTACAAGATGCAGGATTTAAAATCGTCTCTGGCGGTACAGATTGCCATGTTGCACTTGTTGATCTTAGACCACATAATGTAAAGGGAAATGCCGCAGAAAATTCACTTGAATCAGTTGGTATTACATTGAACAAGAATTCAATTCCTTTTGATGATGAAAAACCAACAATCACATCGGGTATCCGTATCGGTACAGCGGCCGTTACCACCAGAGGGTTCAAAGAAAATGAATGTAAAATAACCGGTCAATTAATTACGAAAACTCTACTTGCACACGCAAAAGGGGAATTAAATGACAAGGCTATCGATGAAATAAATAAAGAAGTTCTTAGTTTAACCAGTAAATTTCCTATATATAAAAAATAATGTTTTGCCCATTTTGTAAATCGACAGAAACGCAAGTTAAAGATTCAAGATCAAGTGAAGATGGCTATGCCATAAGAAGGCGACGTCATTGCGAAAAATGTCAGGCAAGATTTACAACATATGAACGAATTCATATAAGGGATTTAAACGTATTAAAAAACAATGGTAAGACGCTTCCTTTTGATAGAAACAAATTGATAAAATCATTTCAAATTGCACTTAGAAAAAGAATGGTTGACGAGGATGATATAGAACGAAGCGTTTCAGAGATTGTTGAAACGCTTGAAAAATCGGGTGATACCGTAATAAAGTCCTCGACAATTGGTAAGTTGGTTTTACAAAAACTTGCAAGAATGGACAAGGTTGCCTATGTGAGATATGCATCCGTTTATATGGAATTTATGGATATAAAAGATTTCGAAAAATTTCTTGGTGATATAAAATAATCAGGTACAAAGCACAAAGTAAAGTTCAACATTCACAGTAAATTATATAAATATCATTATACTGTATAAAACAAAAGTATTTCATGGAAACAAATATCACAAAAAAAGGGATTGCAAGAAACTTTGCGGTACAGGCACTGTATCAGATGGAGATGAACAATCAAAATTTGGAATCCCTCCTTGATGAATATCATCATGATAAGAAATTTATAAAATCCAAACCAGACAAATCTTTTTTTGATAAGTTAATTACCAATATTATTAAACAACAAAAATCAATCGATGATATTATTAAAAAAGCACTTCCGACAAAATGGGATATTAAAAGGCTTGGTTTTATTGAACGATCAATCTTGCGTCTTGCTTGTATTGAATTTATTTCTGGTGAAATTGATAATAATAAAATAATTGCCCAATATGTTGATCTTTGTGATAAATTTGTTGACGAAAAAGCAAGTAAATTTATTAATGCTTTGCTTGATGATATATCAAAGACAAAGCTCAAAGATATAAAAATGGATGAAGCATTGGACAAAGAAGTTAAAGAACCGGCAAAATCAGAAACTTAATACCAACTTCATATTTTGTTTTAACTAATTTATTAGCATGAATGAAAAAGAAATAATTAAAAAATATTTTCAGCCCCTTTGTCATCATGATGTAAATGAAAACAAAGAATTGCTTTTAAATGATGTCGCTTCCATCGGGAACCTTATTGTTAGCACAGATCATTACACTGAGAATATTCATTTTTACTCACCAAAAGAACCAGACGATTTTAAAAACATTGCCAGCAAAGTCTTTCGCTCTGCTTTTTCCGATATAATTGCCCAAGGCGGAGAACCTTTATTCTATACCCTTAATATCGTTTGGAATGCCCAAACTAAGCCCGATGACATTGATGCTTTTACGAAAGCTCTTGCCACTGAACAAAAATATTTAAATTGCTTTTTACTTGGTGGTGATACGGTCATAGACAAAGAAAAACATGCTTCATTACAATTTTCGTTAAATGTGTTTGGTACGTTCCCCGAAGGATATAAACTTAAACCATCTTCAAATTTAAAACATAATGATTTTATTTTAACAATTGGTGAGTTTGGAAACGCCAAAGCATTTTGGCATGCGGTGAATAATAATATAAAATTGAATGAGGCAGAAGATGATTATTTTTCACAAAGCTATTACCAACCACGGCTTGAAACAAATTTCAGTAAATTAATTGACCTTGTAAAAATATCTACTGATTGTTCGGATGGTCTTTATGCTGAGCTTCACAAGCTTGCATCATCGAGCGAGGTTGATATTTATATCGATTATGAACATTTAAATATAAACAAAATCACAAAGTGCTTTGTTAAAAAAAACCAACCTAAGAATTCCGGCAATAAAGCAAAAAAAGAATCATCACAAATAAATGAAGATTATTTTCATCAATTCATAGGCGAGGGCGGTGATGAATATTCAATAATCTTTGCTTGTGATCCAAATGATTTAACGGCTATTTTGAAAAGATGTGAAAAATTTAATATTGATATTAACATCATCGGACAAGCCAAAAACAAAGAAGACAAGAAAGACAAAAATTCAAATCTTCTTTGTGGTAAAAGTGAAATTATAAATAATAATCAAATGCTTTGGAATGATATCAAGAAGATTGAAATAAAAAACTCAAACCAATATTCGCTCTAAGATTTTTGTAGCAAAGCTTCTGTTGAATTCTCTTTGCGAAATTTTTTTGGTCACTTTTACTTTGGGACTATTGTTGCTGACCTAATACCGAACTAGGTTGCTGTCCAATATTTCCAAGCATTTGTTCCCATAAGGAAAGCTTTCGTCCCGAAGTATCCGTTTCATCGGCCGCAAGTTTCACATCATAGGCATCATTAACCGTTTTCCTATCTATATGGGACAGCACCCACTCGGTATCAAATCTTAATGCCGTGATGTTTCTGTTATTTACTTCGGGTCTTGCCAAAAGTTTTGTGTGTGAACGTTCAGAAATATAATACCAAACATGATCATCAATATGTGATTGAATTGTTGGCTCGCCATATTTAGCTAATATAGTATTTCGTGTATCTTTGCCGACCTCGGCTTCGATAGTTAGATTATCTTTTTCAAGAAGGTAACCATGATATGACCTTGTGGCCACGCAATTGGTCAAAGAAAACAAACAGGTAATTAGCAACAGCCTTTTAATTACATTATTTATGTTTAAGTCATTGATAAAAGATAATGAGAAGAATTTATTCATTAAAAAACCTGTTCTTATATATAAGGTAAAATATTACTTGTTAAATCCACTATAATAATATTATTTATTCAGGCAAATGAAATTTATGCAATATACAATTTCCATATACTGAAAATAAAATGAATTTTTTAAACTATTTCTTTGACCGTAAAAACAAAACTAAAGTCAGAAATGATTATTATGATATTTCTCATTTAATCCTTGATGATAAATTTTTCACTCATTTCCAAATAAAGGATCAATTACATTCAAGGCTTGATGTAATTTTATTATTTTGTTCTTTGCATCTTTTACAATTAGAGGAGGCCTCAAATGATGGCAAAGCACAAGCAAGGCTCTTCCTCGAAGAAATGATATTTCAATTTAAACTAAGCCTAAGGGAACTTCATATTGGGGAAACCCAAATTGGGAAAAAACTAAAACCAATGACAAATGCGTTTTATGGTCGGTATGCAATTTATAAAACGCTTTTCCCTAAATTGATAAATGAAAATTCCTATCAAAAAGTACAATTTAGTGATGATAAAATTCTTGATGTTGTTTCACGTAAAATTGATAAATCCAACGATGAAAATGAAACGAATCTAGGCGAATCAGAGAAAACTTTTGTCGAACTTTGCATGCATCTATATCAAAATATTTATTTTTACGAAGGTGAAAAGCCAGAGGTTAAACCAATATCAAAGAAAATAATTTCTCTCGCAATCTATTCCATTGATTTATATTCCAAAAAACATTATGCAAAAAATTGGCAAAATGAAGAGAATAGGATATTATTCCCTGATATTTAGCCATAAGATGACTAAATATTTTCTGTCATTTTTTTATAATTTCGGATAAAGAATATTAATGAGTAGCAAAAAACAAATAATAGCAATAGATGCGATGGGTAATGATTTAGGTCCAGAGCCATTAATTGACGGTCTTTGCCTTTCAATCAAAGAAAATCCTTCTTTAAATTTCAAGGTCTTCGGGGATGAGAAAGCTATTGCGCCACTTCTTACAAAAAACAATGTCAAAAGCAACCGAGTAGAGCTTGTCCACTGTCCACAAGTCATTGCAATGGACGATAAATTAAGGGATATCCTTAAAAAAAGCAAAGAAAGCTCTATGCTAAGGGCGATCCAATCCGTAAAGGATAATGAGACAAATGCATGTGTTTCTTTGGGAAATACAGGGGCACAACTTTTATTAGGGCGAAAAATTCTGGGGATGCTTCCATCAATTGACAAGCCGGCATTGACCGCATTTTGGCCGAATAATAACCATCCTGTGCTTTTCCTTGATGTTGGGGCAAATGTTGATTGCAATGCCGATCATTTGGTACAATTTGCAATTATGGGAACCGCAATTTATCAAAGCATCTATCAAATTGAACGCCCAAAATGCTCGATATTAAATGTCGGAGAAGAAGATGGAAAAGGGCATGAAGAACTTACCAAAGCCGCAAATATCCTAAGGGAACATAGCGATTTAATTAATTACACAGGCTTTTGTGAAGGAAATGATATTTCCTTGGGACAAACGCATATTGTTGTAACTGATGGTTTCTCGGGAAATATTGCCCTTAAAACCGGTGAAGGTGCGGCAAAATTAGTTGCCAACTTCCTTAAAGAAGAAATTAAATCAAGCCTGCGCTCAAAAATCGCGGCTTTGATCATGAGCAAGGAATTAAAGGCACTTAAAAACAAGCTTAGCGCATCAAATTATAATGGTGCTATTTTCTCTGGGCTCAATGGTATAATGGTCAAGGGGCACGGCTCTGCGTCGGCCGAAGGTACGGTTGGTGCAATTAATATAGCCATTCGATTAATCAATTATGATATAAATAATATTATTTCAAACTTCATTCAAAAAATACATTCCACGACAACATAATATGCAAAGTAAAATCAAACATCTTGGTTCTTTTTTACCAAAAAACATTGTCACAAATGATGATCTTTCAAAAACAATTGATACATCGGATGAATGGATACAGGAAAGAACGGGAATAAAACAACGTTTTATCGCAGCTGACGATGAAACCACTTCTGATCTTGCTGTTGCTTCGATTTTAAATGAACAAAAGAAAAGTAATTTTGACCTTAACAAGGTTGATCTGATTATTTGTGCCACCAGTACTGCGGATTTAACATTCCCTGCAACAGCGGCAATCATTCAACATAAACTTGGGATAAAGCAATGTACTTCATTTGATGTACAGGCAGTATGTTCGGGTTTTATTTATGCTTTGTCAGTTGCCGATAAGATGATGAAATCGGGTGATTATAAATATGCACTTGTGATTGGTGCGGAAACTTTTTCACGTATTCTTGATTGGGAAGACCGGTCAACATGTATTTTATTTGGTGATGGGGCAGGTTTCTTTTTACTTGAAGCATCACAGAGCGAAGAAAAAAATCACGGCATAATTGACAGCGTACTTCATTGTCAGGGGCATCTTAATGACATTCTTTATGTTGATGGCGGTGTATCAAGTACAAAAACAACCGGCGTATTAAAAATGCACGGTCAAAAAGTATTCAAAGAAGCCGTTGATAAAATGAGTAATGTAATGACCGAAGTCTGTGACAAAGCGGGGTTAAGCATGTCTGACATTGATTGGATTGTTCCGCATCAGGCGAATAAAAGAATAATTTCGGCCATTGCCAAAAAAACTAAATTTGATCCGGATAAAATAATTTCTACGGTTGATATGCATGCAAATACTTCGGCGGCATCTATACCGCTTGCATTTGATTATGCGATTAGCAAGGATATGATTAAACGTAATGACCTTGTGATGCTTGTGGCGCTTGGGGGTGGTATAAGCTGGGGTGGTGTGCTATTACGGTTCTAGAGATATATTTATTTATAATATAAACCAGAAACGAGATTATAATGAAAAGATTCATAATATTATTCATACCCGCATTTCTTATTGTTTCTTTTATCACTTTATGGGCACAGGGACGAGATATGAGAGAAATCACAACAGAAGTAAAAATTTACGCATCACCTTCCGAAGTTTGGCAAGTAATTGCCGATGTTGAAAGTTGGGATGAATGGAGCCCCATTATAAATAAATCAAGTGGGAAAGCGGCGCTTGGATCAACGGTTCATATTACAATGTTTAATCAAAAAGGCGGCGAAGGACCAAGCTATAGCCCCGTAATCACGCATTTTGAAAAAGATAAATACTTTCACTGGCGTGGGAAAATGATGGCTGAATTTGTGATGGCAAACGACAAAGTCTTTGACCTAAGAGAAACTGAATATGGAACGCTTTTGATACATAAGGAATTATTCAAAGGGCTGATGGTTCCGTTATTTTGGAAAAAAGTCGAAGAAAATGTTCCAACCATGTTGGATTCAATGAATCAGGAATTAAAAGCCAGAGCCGAAGAAAGCTCGGCATTAAAGCCAATAGAAAATTAAAACTTAAAGCGGCTTTGTAAGTAATTATTTCCGCCTAAAGGGTCCGTTTGAATAATTATATAGGGTTTATTTGTGACAAAAAAATTCTTTGTAATATTTGCTTTTTCTCTATTCATGATCAGTACGAATATAAACGCAAATGTAGTTGCAGTAAGTGAAGAAAAAGAAACAAAAGCATTACCCGAATTTATCTTTGTTCGAAAACCAATAAATGAACATTTAATTTCATATAGTGATGAAGCATTTTATCAAATCAAAGATCATATTATCAAATTAAAGGACGGCAAGGCTGTCAAATACAACCAGCAAAACCGACAAATTATTTACCGTTCAAAACAAGAATATAATATTTATGACCTCGATGATGATGGCAAAGAAGAAATACTGAAAATTATTTCAATAACACTGCCGAATGATTCTGAAGAAAATTCCAATATAATAAAAGCAAATGAGACATGTTATTTAACATTAGTCGAACAAAGCCAAGAAAGTGACTTTTTGCATAAATCAATCCAGCTTGGGTCATGTCAAAACATTAAAAGTCACAAATTTATAACAAATAAAACATTTGAACTCATTCATTTTAACAATGATAGCAAAGATAAAAATCAAGAAAATCAGCTTTATGAAAATATTGATGACCAGATCAGAGCATATAATCAGCAGAGCAAACCCCAGTAAATCAAGAAAAATCATAAATACAGCAAATATTTGATATATTTTGTAAAAAACACTTGCAATGAGAACAAAAGTAGAATATAGAACATATAAAGAACAAAACGATATTACTCAATAATATCAAACGGAGGTCGATATGAATTATTCTTTATTACCATTGGTCAAAGATTTTGGATTTGTTGTGTTTTTATCAATATTATTATTCTCTATATTTTCAATTATTGCTTGATTTGATTAGACTGGTTCACATTATTCTTACCCGCAGGCTAATGTGAACCTTTTTAATCTTTGTGGTTTTAAGCGCTTTTTGAAAATTGATTTATAATCTTGATTTTATGCATGCTTATTGTCGCATCATTTGATGCTATTCATTACATTTCTTAAAATATTTTTTTGCAAATATTATGTTGATAATTTAATTTTGCTTTTCTTCATTAGTTTTGGGACTATACCCAAAAGTTACTATATGAATTACTACTAATATGGCTGTGAAAAACTTACAATTCCCACATTTACATGTACATAGTGCTTATTCACTTGCAGAGGGCGCTATATCGGTAAAGGACATGCCCTTGCTTTGTCAAAGCCGTAACATTCCCGCAATTGCCGTTACCGACAGTAATAACCTTTTTTCTATGTGGGAATGCCATGATGTCTTATTGAAAAATGGTGTTCAACCAATAATTGGTCTTCAATTATCTATTTCTGATATTCCTGTTTTTCACAAATATTTTCACGAAGCGCCATCAATTGTACTTTTGGTTACCTCTGATATTGGCTATAAAAATCTTTTTAAAATAGCGACGAATTTTTTTCTTCAACCAGAAGACAGGCTCTATAGACCGTCGGTCAGCCTTGATGAACTCGAAGGATTTACCGACGGATTAATTTGTCTAACAGGTGGACATTTTGGTCCAATAGAGGCGTGCTTTTTAAATAATAATACTGAGCTTGCAAATAATATAACACAGAAGCTAGTAAAGCTTTTTGGCGATAATCTTTTTATTGAATTGCAGCGCTATGGTGATTTCTCATCCATCAATTGCGAGAATTATTTATTGGAATTGTCATTAAAAAAATCAATTCCAATCATGGCAAGCAATGAAGTGTTTTTTAAAAACAAAAAAGATTATAATGCGCATGATGCCCTGATTTGTATTTCGGGTGGTCAATATATTCACGAAACAGACAGAAAAAAAATCTCACCCGAGCATTATTTTAAATCGGCCGAAGAGATGCATAATCTTTTTAGCGATTACCCTGTCTTTGTTGAAAATTCTTTGCAGATTGCAAAATTATGCAGTTTCATCCCGCACAAGAATGACCCGATATTGCCAAAATTCCTTCCAACAAAGGATGAGGAGGAAACTCTTTTAACTGATCTTTCAAATCAGGGGCTTGATAAAAGATTGGAAAAGATACTTACAAAAGAGGACGTCAAAGAAAATCAATCCGACAGTAAAGCAACAAAAGGCACTGATAAACCTGATGATCAAGCAGATGATCAGGCAGATGAAAAAAATGACACCGCTTCTGTGACACAGGCGGATGCGGATGTGGGTACGAATTCTGGTGATCAAGCCGGAAATAAAACGGATGATCAAAATCCTGAACAATCCCAAAATGCACACGATCAGAACACCGAACAAAACCCAGATCAAAATGCCGAACATACTGCTGATCAAGCCGGTGAAAACAAACAATCAAAACCCGCCAACAGCCTCACCAATAATCTCACCGATAATTCGACTACTGAAATAATAGTACCAAACCAACTTCCAAAACATTCACGGGCGGATTACCAACAACGCCTTGATGACGAACTTGCGATTATTAATCAAATGGGATTTGCCGGTTATTTTTTAATCGTTGCTGATTTCATTAATTGGGCAAAAGATCAAAACATTCCCGTCGGACCGGGCAGGGGTTCCGGGGCTGGTTCTTTGGTTGCCTATGCCCTTGGCATTACAAATATTGATCCGATAAAATTTGGTTTAATTTTCGAAAGATTTCTAAATCCCGAACGTGTGTCACTACCCGATTTTGATATCGACTTCTGTCAGGATCGTCGCGACGAAGTTATCAAATATGTCCGTGATAAATACCAACATGACCGTGTTGCCCATATCATCACTTTTGGTCGCCTTCAACCACGTGCGGTTATCCGTGATGTAGGACGGGTTTTCAATCTTCCATATCATCAAGTCAATGAAATTTGTAAGTTGATACCAAATAATCCAAGTGCGCCCGTAACATTAACCGAAGCAATTGAACAAACAAAAGAGTTACGTGCATTACAAAGAGACGATGATCAAATCGCTTCGCTACTCGATACCTCCCTTACCTTAGAGGGGCTTTACCGCCACGCATCAACCCATGCTGCGGGTGTTGTAATCGCCGATCGACCGCTTACGGATCTTTGTCCTTTATATTCGGATCAAAAATCACTTTTACCCGCCACACAATTTAACATGAAATATGTTGATTATTGTGGCTTAATTAAATTTGATTTCTTGGGCTTGAAAACACTAACCGTTATTGAGCAGGCTTTGAAACTTATCAAAGATATTGATATTTCATCTGATGAAATTCCGCTTGATGATCCGGGAATATACTCGTTAATTAGTTCGGGGAACACTGTTGGAATATTCCAACTTGAGAGTGCCGGAATGCGTGATACTTTGAAAAAAGCGCAACCTGAAAATATCGAAGATGTCATTGCCCTTATATCTCTTTTCCGTCCGGGACCGATGGAAAATATTCCTAAATATATTGAAAACAAAAAAAACAAAGAGAAGATAGTCTTTGTCCACCATACATTAGAACCGATATTAAAAGAAACTTATGGCGTAGTAATTTACCAAGAACAGGTAATGCAAATTGCACGGCAATTATGCGGTTACACCATGGGCGAAGCCGATGAGCTAAGGCGCGCAATCGGTAAGAAAAATAAAGATGAAATTGCAAGACAAAAAGACACTTTTTACAAAGGTGCAAAAGAAAACAATATCCCGATCAAGGTTACCAAGGGGATCTATGAGCTTATTGAAAAATTTGGCGGCTATGGCTTTAACAAATCGCATGCGGCGGCCTATGCGGCGATTGCCTGTCAATGTGCATGGTTGAAATTATATTATCCTGCACATTTCCTTGCGGCCTCTATGACATTGGATTTATCCAATACTGATAAGCTTTCTAATTTTATTTTGGATGCAAATAATTTCAAAATCAAAATTTTTGCTCCATCGATTAATAAATCACTCGTGGATTTTAATGTTATTGATAATGAAATTTATTATGGGCTCGGGGCAATAAAGGGTCTTGGGGCAACCGCAATGCAGACCATAATTGACGAACGAAATAAAAATGGTCGGTACAAAGATTTGTTTGATTTCTTGCAACGGATGCCAATAAAATATGTAAGTCGCAAAACCATTGAAACATTGGGGATGGCCGGTGCATTTGATGAGTTACATGAAAATAGGGCTCAAATTATTCACAATGCTGATTATTTGTCAAAATGGGCAAATATCATCGCAGCCGAAAAAGCGGCAAATCAAATCAATCTTTTTGCAAGCAATGGTAACAAGGTAACAAATCCGGATCTAAAGCCATGTGAAGTTTTTTCCGAAGAAAGACAGCTTCAAGTAGAGCATGATGCTCTGGGGCTTTATCTTTCGGGGCACCCGCTTAATGTCTATTTAAAAAGAAATAACATCGCCAAAAGCAAAACATTATATGAATTATCCGAAGATGTCTTTAACAAAAAATCAAGTGGTGGGGCAATTAATGTTTTACTTTCGAAATTCCAACTAAGATCAGGTCGTGGTGGGAAAGTTCTTTGTTGGCTAAGTTTTTCTGATGACACGCAGGAAATCGAAGCCCTCGCTTATGATGATGTTTACCACAAATATAAAAACATCATTGAAACCGAGCAATTTGTAAAAGTATTTTTTGCCCCCTCGGGTCGAAATAATGACAATAGGCTTTTGGTAAAAACAATTCGTAAATTAACCAATCAAGTAGGTTACAAAAGTCAAGATAGCGTGTCACCAAAAAGCAATTCATTTGATAGCAATCAAGTCAATGTTGCAGCATCAAATAATCAGGCTGCTATTGTGAATGCTAATGAAAAGAATGCGAATATAGAGAGCAGATCCAACGCAGGCGCAAGCGTTTCAAACGGCAGCATGTCGAACGGAACGACATCAAACGAAACCGTTACGAACGGTAGCGTTACGAACGCTAATGATACTAACGGTAGCATGTCGAACGGTACCGTTCCGAACGGAACAACATCAAACGGAACCGCTTCCAACGGGGCCATTCAAAAAAACACTCATGACCATCAACTAAAAAGTTTTGATATTTTCATTGACGATAATGAAAAATTACAACGTCTAAAACAATGCCTCACAAAATGTGGATATAACAAAATGACAGCTAATAATGGGAATCATTTAATGCTTTCTATTTATCTTTCTCATCTTGATAATAACAAGGGTACAAGCCAAAATAATTCAAAAGTAATTTATGATATTGACATTGGAAATATTGATCATTTGCAATTTTACCAAGAATTGAAAAACAACAAACTTGTTTAATCTATTTCTGGCTTTTAAAAGTCAAAAAATTTTGTGATTTCTCTTGAATTTACTCTTGCAATATAATTTGCATACTATAAGTAAGAGTAAAAATACACACATATCCACTATTTTTAACACGGTGCGGATTAATTTTCGTAAGGATATGCAGGCAAAACCGGAGGAAACATGACTTTACCTGATTTTACAATGCGTCAGCTGCTTGAAGCTGGAGTTCATTTTGGCCATCAAACAAGAAGATGGAACCCAAAAATGCAACAATATATTTTTGGTGCCAGAAATGGTATTCATATTATTGATCTTTCACAAACTATGCCCCTTATGCACCAAGCGTTGCATAAATTACGTGACATAGTCCAAGGTGGGGGTCGTGTAATTTTTGTAGGAACAAAAAGACAAGCCCAAGCACCAGTAAAAGAAGCCGCATTGAAATGTGCACAATATTTCATGAATGTAAGATGGCTTGGTGGTACATTAACAAATTGGGATACAATTTCGAAATCTATTAGCCGATTAAAAAAAATCGAAGACACTCTTGCATCTGACAAGCATCTTTTTACAAAAAAAGAAATGCTCGACATGACAAAAGAACAAACAAGATTAGAAGCCTATCTTGGTGGTATTCGTGATATGGGTGGAAAACCTGATGCGATGATCGTTATTGATATCAACAAAGAAGCGATTGCAGTCAAAGAGGCACAGAAACTTGGAATGCCTGTATTTGCGATTATCGATTCAAATAGTGATCCTGATGGCATTGCTTATCCTGTTCCTGGAAATGACGATTCTGCGAAATCAATTTCTTTATATTGCGATCTTTTTGCTGATGCGATTATTGATGGTCTTTCACAATCAAATCTTTTCAAAGAAGAAGAAGCAAAAAATGCAAAAGCAAAAGCATCTGAAAAGACGGCTGCAAAAAAACCTGCGGCTAAGAAATCTGATGACAAAGCTTCTGCTGATAAAAAAGCAGCTCCGAAAGCGGCAGCTAAGGCAGCTACTAAAACCGCTAAGGATAGTGATAAGAAAGAGTCCGAAAAGGATGTTAAAGCATCAGAAGATACAAAATCTGCTGATGATACCAAGGATGCCAAATAGTAATTTTTGGCAATTACATCATTTTTGAATATTAATAAGATTTGTAATTTCACAATTATTAATATGGAAAAGCTTAATAAAAATTTTAAAGGATAATATAAAGGAAAATATTATGACAAATATAACTGCAAAAGATATTCAGGGTCTAAGGGCCTCTACTGGTGCCGGCATGATGGATTGCAAAGCGGCGTTAAAAGAATCAAATGGCGACATGGAAGAAGCGGTAACATGGCTTAGAAAAAAAGGTCTTTCAAAGGCTGCGAAAAAATCTGACCGTTCTGCCTCAGAGGGTCTTGTTGCTTTGGCGACTTCAAAAGATTATAGCAAATCAGCTGTAATCGAATGTAACTGTGAAACAGACTTTGTGTCACGTAATGAATTATTCCAAGATCTGTCAAAAAATATTTCTCAACTTGCTTTGACAATTGATGGCGGCCTAACGGAAGTTCAAAATGCTGAATATGAAAATACTGGCAAATCAGTAAATGAATATATCGCCGAGATGGTTGGTAAAATTGGTGAAAATATGCAATTGCGTCGCCACCATTCACTTTCTGCAAAAAATGGTATCGTTGCTGGCTATATCCATAATTCTGTAACTGATTTTGCTGGACGCTTGGTTGTGATTATATCGCTTGAATCAGATACTGATCAAAAAGACAAGCTTTACGAATTTGGTAAAAAACTTGCCATGCATATTGCGGCAACTGCGCCAATGTCAATTGGTCGTGATGATATGGATGCAACTCTTGTAAAAAAAGAAAAACAACTTTTCATTGATCAACTTGAAAACTCTGGCAAGCCAGCTGAGATAGTTGAAAAAATGGTCGAAGGAAGATTAAGAAAATTCTTTGAAGAATCAACTTTGATGGAACAAGTTTTTGTAATGGATGGAAAAGCAAAAGTTTCCGAAGCTGTCGAAGCAATGGGCAAAGAGCTTGGATCTGAAATCAAAATCTCTGCATTCCACAGAATGGCACTTGGTGAAGGCGTTGAAAAAGCTGACGAAGGTTCGCTTGCGGATGAAGTAAAGGCCTTGACAGGTAATTAAGCCAAGGGCTTCTTTATAATAGTTGTGTATTTATTTTCATTGATATTATATCATTGAATTATTACGTTTGACGGGCTGTTTATAACTATGAAATATAAAAGAATATTAATAAAAGTTTCTGGCGAATCGCTAATGGGTGATGGCCAGTTTGGTATTGATATGGGCGTAGTTGACAAGATCGCCAAACAAATCTGTGAAGTTTCCAAAAAGAATATTGAACTATGCCTTGTCGTAGGCGGAGGAAATATTTTCCGTGGATTATCCATTTCATCAAAGGGCATGGAAAGAGCAAGCGCTGATTATGTCGGCATGCTGGCAACGGTTATGAATGCCTTGATACTGCAAAACTCACTCGAGAGAATGGGCGTGCAATCAAGAGTTCTCTCGGCCATTGAAATGACTTCTGTTTGTGAAACGTACATCAGAAGAAGAGCATTAAGGCATCTTGAACATGGCAGAGTTGTGATTTTCGCTGCGGGTTCAGGCAACCCATTTTTCACAACCGATACTGCGGCGGCATTAAGGGCGGCGGAAATGGGATGCGAAGCATTTTACAAAGCAACAAATGTTGACGGCGTCTATGACAAAGACCCAAAAACAAATGATGACGCAAAAAGATACACTGAACTGACTTTTGACGATGTCATAAGCAACAAACTTGCCGTAATGGATCAAACGGCTATTACCCTTACAAAAGAAAATGATATACCTATAATCGTTTTTTCTGTAAAAGGGGATGATAGTATCGTTAATGCAGTTAATGGAAGCGGTGATTTTACAATAGTAAAAAATAATTAAGGGAACAATTATGGCAGATAGCACCTTCAATCTTGGAACATTTAAGAAAAATATGGACTTAGTAATTGACCAGTTAAAAAAAGAATTTACTGGACTAAGAACGGGCAGGGCTTCTGTATCTTTGGTTGAACCGGTTTTCGTTGATGCCTATGGTTCAAAAATGCCAATGGCACAAGTTGGGACAATTTCGGTTCCTGAATCAAGACAAGTTACAATTTCTGTTTGGGATAAGGGTCTTGTACTTTCAGTTGAAAAAGCAATAAGGGAAGCCAATCTTGGTGTTAATCCGGTGGTCGATGGACAAACCGTAAGGGTCCCGATTCCACAATTGACCGAAGAAAGAAGAAAAGAACTTGTGAAACTTGCGGCGAAATATGGAGAACAGTCAAAAATCTCTATCCGTTCAGTAAGAAAAGAAGCAATGGATAATGTAAAATCATTCTCTTCTATTTCAGAGGATGAAACAGACGCCCATAATAAAGACATTCAAAAGCTTACTGATGATTACACCAAGGAAGTCGATGTGTTATTAGCAAGCAAAGAAAAAGATATAATGACAATTTAATTACCTTGTAACTTCGTTCGAAACTTAAACTGGATCATTAATGCCTGAAAATCCTAATCATATTGCTATAATAATGGATGGGAACAACCGCTGGGCAAAGCTTAACAATAAAAATCAGGCACAGGGACATCAGGCAGGCTATCTTGGTCTTGTGAAAATTGTTACAGCTGCGATTGAGCTTGAAATAAACCATCTTACAATCTATGCATTCTCATCAGAGAACTGGTCGCGGAGTAAAAGTGAAGTCACGGCCCTGATGAATCTTCTTAAATTTGCCTATAAAAAAGAAATCGGAAAATTGGTCAAAAATAATGTCTTTATCCAAATAATTGGTGAGAAAAAATGCTTGGATAAAGAATCCCTAAGAATCATTGAAGAAACAGAGGAACAAACCAAAAATAATACGGGTTTAAATCTGAATGTAGCATTTAATTATGGCGGTAGAGATGAGATAGTTTCTTCTGTGAATAAATGCATTGAACAAAACATAACAAATATTACGATTGATGATATCAACAAAAATTTATATTACCCTGATTTACCTGATCC
>JAXGGS010107534.1:0-19938 GCA_035585475.1 Armandia brevis | reverse complement strand
AAAATAGCCCTACGACGTTCGTGGTTGCTTTATATTACATCGCTCGAGAACGTATAACGAATGAAGCACCCTTTTCTATACTATTTACAAGTAGCTAATACATTGTACTACTATTAAGCATACTACTATCTTTATAAGAATAAACCCGCGTATCGAAAAACACTTTTTATTGTTTAATAATACTCTAGAGGTACAACTCAGATTTGAATAAAACGAACAGATGAGTATACATGATGATACTTCAATAATACTGATAACAATTTAAATATAAAACGAACAGTAATAAGAATGTCTAAGATATTAGCTGAATACGCTATAACAAATATTTACATTTCAAAGCCGTGATCGATGTGGGAAGGAGCAGTCGTCATTAATGTCTATATTTATATCAGAGCATTAGCTTCATCGCGCTGATCAAGATCTCGTTGATTTAGATTAAAAACGGGAGGTTGCTCTCGAGAACCGGACGGTTGTGGGGAGGGAGGTGGCGATAGATTCCTAGGATTTACAGTGTTTGGTTGTTTTCGAATCGGAGTAAACTGCACCCATTGTCGTAATCGAGGATGAATTGGTGTAAATTGTATTAACTGAGCAAGACTATTATCGGTACAGATTCAATGGTTGAGTTTAGAGTCTCATCTACATTTAAGGGCACGTCCACATCGTTTAATTGCGCGTCCGGGTTCTCAATTGCATTTTCCGTTGATGGGCGAATGATGCTAAGTGCTCTACATAATTCAGCAATAGTGATATTAACCATACAAGCTTGCTGTTCAATGCTGGGGGTGGTTGTATTATCATTTACATTGTCGAGTTCTAAAGTACCATGTTGAGTCGGGCGTTGTAGTTTACGAATTTTGCGATAGGTTTTATATCCATATTTACAAATTAAATATATTAATCTGAGCCCACCACAGACACAAGTTCCCACACCAGCAAGTACATAAGATATATTTTCAAAAGAATACGAGTCATCTTCATCCGCGTCTTCATCTATTTCGTCTTCCTCATTTGATTGCTCCCACGATTGATTGTCCTCTTCTATACTCTTTTCAGGCTTCATCAATATTCCGTCACCACGCTTTTCAATGGCTAGAGATTCAGCATTTTCTGAAATATTAAATGAACATTAAAATCAATATGATTTATTTTAAGGTTGTTAAATATTATATATACATATGTAGTTGAAAGATGGAGAGGCTTAGAATAGATTAATATGAATTTATGTACAGTTTAAATATATACATAGAGATATGAGAAGGAACACCTACTGGAAAGTAAAGGAGTCGCAATGTCATCGTCTAGTTTATCATCGAGTTCGCTGCTTAAGCTATCATTTGGTTGTTGCGGCTCATTTATCTCACACGATAAAAAACTAGCATCAAGTTGACGCCATAATTTCACTTGAGAACACTGCGTGCTTGATATTGAGGTTTTGTAAAAGCTTACACTTTTTAGATGGGGAAGATATCTTCTCACAGCAGTATCACTTAAATCCTCATTTTTGTCAATAGTCATGCCATCTAAGTTTAAACTGATAACTTCCATAGATGTTGGTGGTTTGGGAAGCGTGTGTCGCACGGGAGGCTCGCCACAGTCTAAAACACCTATTCCGCTTCGAAAAACACAGTGTTCTGTATCCACATTTTGAGTGGAAAGTGTTGGCTTACTTATTTCTATGTTATAAAACACGAGAACTAGCGCTAGAATCCAAAAGAACGACATTATGTTTCCAAACTGTTTGTGTTAGTTTTATCTTCACCGCCAATTTACAATATACACCGAGTGAAAGCATATCCGTTATAAGCGCTTTGGGTTACAACGATTGAAGTAGTATACTATATACGATTAGATGTGCGGATAATAATTATTATACAGGGGACACGTTATAGCAACTAGTATTTGGATTTACATAAATACGCATTCCACCTATGGGATTCATTTCAACATCGCTACCAGAGTTATTTGACACCCGTTCTCTGTTAAAATTAACAGAATACCATCTAGTACACCGATATCGCAATTGAAATAGATTTTCACAGATGAATATTATTATAGCCATGATCAGTAGACTGAATATGATGCTGGGAATAATAATCTTATAGCTTTGATTGCCATAATCAAGATTAGAGCTGTTTGTTGGAGTGAATATGTTATTATTACTAGTAAACAGGAACGATACAGTTACGATTTGTGTGAGTGTGGGATTGGCCTCGCTAGATATTACAGTGTTATTATGATTGGGAGCTTTAGTCGAGTAAGTAGATGACAGATTGGATACAAGTGTCCCAGTTTGATGTTTATCTGAGGAAATGTTAGTCGTTTGATTTTCCATGCCAGAGCTAACACTAGATAGTGGCGTATTAAAAATCATACTAGTTGATGTTTCAGTAGATGTTTCAACAGTCAAGCTCTCGTCTGTATAAGCGCTCTCACGTGTGTAGTTAGCCCCGATCTGTAATTATATAATAAATTAATTTAGATCAATTACAATTGTTTTACCAAGGCCGGCGATGGTGGTTTGATTATAAAGCCATTCTTATTTCTGATTTTATATAAACAGTTTACTGGTGTTTACTTTGGCGGAGCTTGGAGATGTGAGGTCACCAGTACTAGTTGTTAACTCGACAGGTGGATCGGATCTCTCAGAGTTTGTGGTCGCGGGGCTTTGCATCTAAAACAGAATAGCGGCTAATATCTCGAGGCTATTTCCTAGGTAAATATCCGACCAGCCGCTTTAAATATGTGTTTAAGGGATAAATACCGTAGTTGTTTGCGGTCGCGCGGTTGTCAAGTGGCTCTGCGTTGTGATTAATTCAATCGCGTTAGAGGTCGTGGAAAGTTCAGGCTCTTGCTGTGAATGAATATCAATCGACATAATTGATATCATATAAGGTTAAAACACGTTTTAAACGGTAATTAAGATCTAAATACTACGAGCGCGTATTTGCTTACCGTATATAAGAAACAGTCATCAATCCGCACAATACTGCTAGGCCATGTTTTGATTTCTTCACAAACGTTAATATTGGTCCCGCGAATATTTATATATTTCAGACCAGGTAGCCAATTTATGATCGTATCAAAGTCGTCTAAAATGAGGTGTTTGTTCCCCATGGCATTAATGAAATTGTATCCATGTTCAGCCTTTTCACTCACAGGTAATCTTATTAGCGACAAAAACGAGCAATCTATCATACTAGCGCCGATATATCTCATGCACGCGCGGTTTTTGTCCTGATGAGATACAACTGTTGAATGATACCAGTAAAAAGTTATTAAAAGTAGCCATTTCACCGCTATGCCCATCCTGACAGATATTTACACGTCTGTATTCTCTCAAATTCAGACATCAAATGTGCGATTCTGGCTTAAACATATTTATAGTTCCATAGTTCAGAAACATTTGTCATCTAGGGTCGCTGTTTTATTTAACATTGAGCGCGGGTGGTTTAGTAAATACATCGGGAGGTCTGCCCCGCGTTAACTTCTGCGTTATTTATTCATCCATTGTCATTGACTTTGGCTCGGGTCAAATATTCTCACATCGCATCATATTGTTCTCACTCATCGAATTTAATACCCCACTTTGACTGCCACCGGAGGTTAAGTATTGATTAAGACACGTTCCCCCATGAAACGCGAGATTGTGCGGCTACTTCAATTGCCGTTATTTTAAACCCCATGTCCGAGGAAAAGTTGGTGACATTTCCCTTTAAAGTGGGCTTTGTCTGATAATTATTCGGGGACGATATAAAGGAGGCACGCACAAAGAAATTTCACACACGATTCAGCGATCTTCATGAGAACGCATCATAATATCTTAGTGCTCTAAAAGAATCACGGGACTTGTCAAATCTAGAACATCGGCTGTATAAGATATTGCGGAACATTGGCGACTAACATTTGCAATAGATATTTATTATACAACCCCCGTTGTATTGGAGCGCTTCACTTGTTCGCGTTATATAATTGTGAGATATTTGTGAGCACTTGGGATTCGATTAGTGGATTCATCTTAGACTATTGGACATCCGAATTTACCGCACTCGCGCGCGGATCGATCCTAATAGGAGCACTTGCATCATAACAGGTAAGGTCATAATTCTTGCGTTACTTAGATTATATGATAATTATTATGGATGCGCCTAAAGATTGATCTCTAATCGACTTGTCTGTTGTTATTTCAGCCGAGGTGTGCGCGTTTAAAGGAGCCCGCCCGTGACATTGTCCTTCAACTAAATAATCACATTAAGCCGGCAACTTTAATCTCCCCGGGATCTACAGATATCTGAAGGTAGGTATACGATTATTATATGGCGTTATCTAGATGTGCGATTAGATTTTAAGCCACTATTCTTGCTTAATACGAATGTTATCTAATATATATATTATTTTTTCATTGTAGGATTAATCGACGACGGCAACTGACAAGTATATACCGCGCATTGGTAATCCATCGTTCTAGGACACGATAATCATCCTTCTTATAATTCAACCAATAATCTACATCATCCTAATCCATTGGAGATCTGACATATACGTTATCTGGGGTATGTACACGTTTATATGCATTATTGTTGTTTGTCACGTCAACACGCGCAAAAATACACCCACACACGATAGCCACAATATTTGTTACTGTATATAATTTAAAGAAGTCAGTTAGCCTGTCCTCAGATAGCAACCAATATTTCTAGTCATTAATTCTCTGCCATAGCTATAGAATATTGCGTTTCTGTAAAGCATCTACATTGGGCTACTACTTTCATATCAGCTATTGTACGATATGTTACTACTTTGATTTTGATTTGACCACAAATTGTATTGCCGTACTACTATGACATGTATAAGCGTTTACATCGTGTAAAATACTATCTCTTTAATATATAAATATACCATTTAGTTATTATCAAACAATATGCACTATTATTTTTAAAGTAGGATGGCCGATTCAGACAGTTCAACAATTGAAAGATTGGGTTTGTCCTTCTTAAAGTTTTATGTACGAGAATCTATAGCGCTACTTCGCTGTAGTAAGTGTTCATCTTTACCACCTCCCCTCCCGACGGGTTATTTGGTAATTTGTTCGAACGGCCATCAATTGTGTAACTGTTGCATCAGGATACGCGATAGGGTCAAATATTGTGGTATATGTGATGTTCCCGTGTGTCCAGATATTAATAACTGTTTTCGCTCAGCTTTGAGTAACAAATTTTTATTTGTAGTGCCAAGAGTGTGTACCATATCGCCACATTGCAGTGTTCAAATGACATATAGAGCCCTTTTAGAACACGAACGCGTGTGTTTTTATAACCAATATGACTGTCCCATGACTACATGTCACTATAGAGGTAACTGGGAGAGCTTGCGCAACCATTTGTTGGCGGCTAATCATCATCTACATGTACAAACTTTTAAGTTCACCGAGAAAACACAACAACATGCAGTTGCAGCGGGGAAGATTTCTTTAACTAAAGTTTTCGATGCCTCGCGCTATTATGAGTGGCAATGTATTAGATTTGTCAATGATATGCAGCCGAATGAGATCTGGGACATTGGGGAATATTTATTGTGTATGAAGGTGGAAAGCATTTGCAACGAATCCCATGTAAGGCTTACTTTTGGGGATGCTAATGATGACAGTGTTAAGCGTCGTTTTACCAAGCTAATGCAGCTCGTTGTGATAGATCTCAATAATAAGGGGACTCATAATTCTGTGCGGAAAATGTATCAGTTGGCTTTTGTAAAACCAAAAACGGTGACTCATAGTTCTTTATATAAGAACAATTTAACTTTACCAACTACATCGTTCATATCCATATCTCAAATTGCTCAAGGAGTTGGGGCGCTTAAAGATCCTGAGGATTCTTCACACGATGTTCTGTCTTATGCTAGTTTGTATCAATTTGCCGATGAGAGCGTGGATGAGAATGTAGATATCAATTTGACCATTTTCTTTCCCGCTTTGACAAATTTCTCATCTATCGATCCAGAAAAAACTAAGGGTAAGCGCATGATTGTTAGACCAAGCAGACAAATAGATAGTCAAAGTAGCTCTTCTGTTGACGATAGCACTGCTTATCCCTCTTCCTCGAATTCAGAACCCACCAGATTGAGGCCTCAAACATTAAGATCTCTATTAAACGAAAGCTCTGATATATCAGATAGCGATGAGATTCAGACAAGAAAAATGATTATAGTTAAATCAGCAGACTCTATTACTCCACCCCCTTTTCACGCACAGATAACGTTTTATGACAATACAAAATCGCCCACAACTAGCGATCTTTTATCCACCGACCCCAATGTTGAAGCCGATTCCTCTGATAGCAATATAGACGTGTGTGATGACATTTCAAGCAGTGGTAATTAAACTACTTGATGGAAATATACTGCTTAAGTAGTAATGGGGGTTCAGTTCTGTTTTGTATTGCATACTACTTTAGTAGTATTGAGGCTTCAAAATCAAAATACATAATATCATTTGCCTTTTTTTATTTTTATTTCGGTTTAACAATGGGTGATTTAGTTCTAAGAGGTTGTGGAGGAATAGCAACGGCTGGCTCTGCTCAGTTTCATGTTATTGATGATTTATATTTATCAGTAATACCTGATATGATGTTTAAAATCAAAAGAAAATCTAATTTGCTGACTTTCCCTTATTCAAATTTGCTAGTGGTATTACACATTGGTAGAGGCAATGACAAGCCTGTAGTTGCATTTTTCCCTATCCATCATTTACTATCTATCATAGATTGGTTGCGAGTTAAGCTATATGAATCTGTATCAAATGAGTATTCAATTCTAAATGGGGATGGTATAGCCTTTCAAACTTTTCACCGAGAGTTAGAACTTATTGTTCGTTTGAAATTGTGTTATTGCCACGCTTACAATGGTACAATAGATGATGATTATTCGCAAACTATTGGCAAATATAGTTATAGTCTTTGTGGCACTTTCAGAAATTATAAAAAGAGGTTCACACCCCTTTTAGGTGATTATACTACTTTTATTAGATTTTGTGATTCATTCCGGGATCAAAATGTTATGCAATGGGCGAGGTTAGAACATTTACGTATGCAGCGACTTATGCAACTACCTTTCACCATTAAAATAAAGTATGGTTCTCTTGAAGAGATGAGTAATGATTTTCCCGGTAAAAAAGATCCATTTTCATTGATGGTTTTAGTTCGCCATTTTCTTATAAGTTTTGTATTTTTTAAAAAAAGGAAACCTCGTCATAGTGTTATGGACAATGCAGATTATTTCAATTATGTTGATATGGTTCACACTCTTTGTTGCAATGTCAGCTCGTCATGTTTATTGCCAACACCTATGTTTTCATTTTTACTTTTTATAACTAATAAGTAATGGTGTAATTTTTATTTCAGCTTTGCTGATATAAAAAGCAACATGAATGGGAAATTTTCTCATAGAGTGCAATCAAGTAAATTGTTTTTCAATTTTGGCGATAAACAAATCACTTTGTTTTATATAACATCAAAGGAAACAAAACAATTGCGCATTAAACATGCAGGGTGGTATTGTGACATACGACTTTTTGAATTAGAAGAGCCCACCACTGCCGGTGTGTCTGGACCAATTGATTTATTAGTAAATTTAAGACATGAAGAAGAAGAAATTCGTGAACATTTGGTTAATGAGATAGAATATAGTGCTATGTTGGCAGAATGTATAAAATTAGAAGTGGCTCCGTGGAAGGGTGATTGGCGTGTTTCTATTAGGGAGCAATTTAAATGTCGCAATGAGGCCAATAACAAAACTGATACTAGATATACTAAAAGAGGTATAATTATTCCTAAAGATGACTGGTGTATATTTACAGCTAAAATGGATGATTTGAAAAAGCTTCTAGGTTTTACATATTTAACTCCAAATGTGTGTGATGTTAGTGATATAGCCACTGGTAAAATGAAAAATTTTACTGTTATTAAGTATGAACACGATTCTTGTAACTATTTGGTGTTGGAAACTATGGCAGCGTTTTTCAATGAAAATAACGATCCATATGTTGCTTATAATTGTTTTGTAAGACAATGTAATCATGAACATTATAGTTTAAAATTGGCCGAGGAAGAGGAGAAACTTCGTAAATTAGAAAGTAGTAAAGATGTTGTTGAATGGTCTATGATATGTGTCATGCGGAAATTAACTAACATTAATAAGATTAGTATCAAAGATTTGATTGATAAGATTTCTACTCCGGCTGTAAGCGATGATATCTTTACATTAAGTTATAATGTTTGTAAAACTCTAACGTATAATGGTTCAGAGTTACATCATATATACAAGGATTATATTTCAAATGAAAGTGAGCTTAATAGATTAATGGATGTATACGTAAAATTAAAAAAAAAAGATTTTGAATTGAAAACAAAAGATCATGAGATAGCTCAAACTGTGTTGTCATTGCTTGATGTTCATGTAAATTAGTTAAATATGTATTGTATGTATATTACAGAATGGAAAAAAATACTGACGGGGAAGGTTCTGATAATAACTCATCAAAGCGCACTTGGCGTGGAAAATCGTATATATGTCAATATTGTGGTGAAACTTTTCATAGACGCGATGATTTACGCAAACATAGACCTATTTGTACTGTCGAACATAGATGTGATATATGTAATAGGGTGTTTCAGCATGGTAGAGATTTAAGCATTCATAAGACTAGGGCTCATAATCCCAATCCTTCTAATTATAAATGTTGTATTTGTGGTAAGACATTTTCCCGTCGTTCGAATTTAGAATATCATAAACGTTATCATGCTGTAGGTATAAGTAGTAGTGGAGCTTATAAATGTAATAATTGTACGTTGTCTTTTTTAGATTACAATAATTTACTTAAACATTGTGAAAAAGACCATTCTACGTGTAGTGTTTTATGTGATTTATGTGGTGAACTTTTTCAAGATGATCAAAGTTTAACAATGCATAATATAATTGCTCATGATGTATCTACAATACAACAAGGTGGTGGAGAAGGTGAGAATAACTCAACTTCTTCAATTGCCTCAACAAGTAACACCGTACAACCATCTAAAAAAAATTTATCAGAAAGAAAACTTACTGATTTAGTTGAAGATGATGAGCAGTTACAAGTGCTTCTTAAAAAACATAGTAATATCAATAAGGAAATTCATAATACATTTGGTGAAATTGAAGAATATATTTTTCCCCTTGATGCTTTTCCAACTTTAGAAACAATGCGAGGACAACTTTTACGAATCTATGAAAGTCAAAATCAAAGTTTTAAAGTGAATTTGAGTTTTTCGCTTATTCTTAAAAACAAGGTTTCTGGGCAGTATCGTTTTTATTATGCTCATAATAATCATAATATTTTTGATAATCCTGTTATAATACATAAAAGAGAAGATATTGAAGAAATAATAAGTAATATAGAGCATCAGGATCTTATAAGTAATACATTATTAGCTAATCGTCCAAATACAGAATGGATTTTGTTTAAGATAGTGCAAGTCAGATATACTGTGTTTTCGCTTCAAGTAACAGTTGGCTATCACATAAGCGATCTTCCAAGTTTTATAAAAAATAATAGATACATCAAAAATTTTTATTCACGTTTAGGATGTCGAAATATGTGTATATTTCAAAGTTTGTGTTTTTATTTATATCCTGAGATTCGTTTAACAGAAGCATTGATAGCAACTTGTGCAAAGACATGGTTTGCTCATAAGAATATTTCTCCTGATAATTTTAAAGGATTTATAATTCCAGAAGAAATATCTGAATTTGAGGATGTTTATGAAGTAAATTTGTATTTATATAGTATAAATGAAAGCAGTCAGGTCATAAGAGTTTATGAATCTTTTAATACTTATAAGAAGAAACTTTATTGTAATCTATATAATGATCATTTATCATATATAACAAATATAAACAAATATGCTGGCTCTGTTTTGTGTCCAAATTGTAGAAGAGTATTCCAAAAACCCCACATGTGGGGAAAACTAAGAAAACACACGTTGTGTTGTTCTAAGTTAAAAGAGAGGATGTCATTTCCAGGAGGTGTTTATAAACCATACATTAATATATTTGAAGAATTAGATCAATATGGCATAAAATGTAGTCGTATGTTTAGTAAATATTTTATTGTTTTTGATTTTGAAGCCATATTAAAAGCTGTTGATCATATAAATACTGATAATGATAATAGTGAAGGCGATGAAGATATTTATCTTAAATCTCAACAATTTATTCAACAGCATATACCAATAAGTGTGAGTGTTGCATCTAATGTTGAGGGCTTTGTCTATCCTAAATGCATTATAAATAAAAATATAAATATGCTTATAGATGAGATGTTAGATTATATGATAATAATTTCTAAAGCTGCTAGTATAGAAAATGTTAAACAATTGGGTAAAATATTTTCCTCATTAGATAGATTAATGTCTGCCCATTGTCCTCCATCCCTTATAAGAAAAGCAAAGAAATGTTTGGCTAAATTTGCGAAATACAAGCGATTACAAAATACCTATTTAAAAACAATCACAGAAAAGAAACGTGGGTTTAATAGGTATAAGCATTCTATAAAACCCCCTAAAAGACCAAGTGAATATTTATCACACACAATCAATGGTGTTCAATGTTTATTCAAGTCGCGCGATATAATAAATTATAGAAGAAAACTAGAAACTTTTCATCAAAAATTAACACTATTTACACATAGTATTCCCTGTTTCAGCTTTAATGGTGCTAAATATGACATTCCTTTAATTCGAGACAGCCTAATAAGTGGACTTTATAAACAAAACCAAAAAATTCTAAATGTAATTAAAAAAGTTAATTCATATGTTAGCATAGTGACAGAATCTTTAACATTTTTAGATATTGCATATTATTTACCACAAGGAACATCATATGACGGATTTCTTAAATTATATAAAATTCCAACTAGGAAATTTTATTTTCCTTATGAATACTTGACAAAACCAGAATTATTAGATTCACCTCTTAAACCACCATATTCTGCTTATTATTCAACTTTAAAAAAATGTAATGTATTAGAAGCAGAATATATTAATTATGAAGCATTGGTGGCTCTATATGATGAAGAAATAGCTTTAAAACGTTTACAGTTAAACAAACCTCCAAATACTGGTATTCAGAATTATGAAATGATTTGTAATTTGTGGGATAAAAATAATTGGAAATCTTTACGATCATATCTCATATATTATAACAATCTCGATGTGGGACCTTGTGTTGAAGCTATAAGTAAAATGCATCAATTCTACCAATCAAAGAATGTTGATATGTTTAAAGAATGTATTAGTTTACCGGGAATATCTCGCCAAATTATCTTTAATTCTCTTGAAAGTGGATATTATTTTTCTCTTTTCCCTAAAAATCAGACACACCTGTATAATTTGTTTCGTAAACATATCGTTGGGGGTTGTGCAATGGTATATCACAGATATGTTGTAGCTGGTGAAACAATAATACCAGGTGGGGATAATGTTGCTAAAATGATTTTAGGCTTGGATTGTAATGGTTTATATTCAGCCGCGTATTGCGAAGATTTACCTGTAGGACAGGCTATTTATCGACCAGGTCCTTCGTTCAAGCCTGTCAGACCGCATAAATCATTGGTAGCTGAACAATGGTTAGCTTGGAAAACATATTTGTTGAAGCGTCCAATACAGACAGCATATAATGTGGGCGAAAGACGCATTTTAAATTATAAATGTGATGGTTTTTTACCACCACTACCCACAGAAAAACATAATGGTGTTTGTTTAGAAATGTTGGGCTGCTATTTTCATTGTTGTAGTTTATGTAATGCGGGCAAATCATTTAGCCATGAAGAAAAATTATCTCGTCGTGATTATATGGTTAAAAGAAGAAATATTTTAGAGAAAATGAATTTTAAAGTAATTCACATGTATGAATGCCAATTTGAAATAGAAAAGAAGAATAACATTACTTTAAAAAGTTTTCTTAAGGAATGGAATTTAGATGTGAGTCAATCTAATTCTCATCAAATTTTAGAAGCAATTGTAGAAGATAAAATATATGGGGCAGCTGTTATTGACATTCATGTACCAGAATCACTCAGGGACTATTTTAGTGAATATCCCCCAATATTTAAACACGCCGAAATAGGAATAGATGACATTGGAAGTCATATGAAACAATATATTTTAGAAAATAATTTATCCCAAAAACCGAGAAATAATTTAATTCAATCATTCTTTGGTCAACAAATATTGGTTATAACTCCCATGATAAAATTATATATAAAGTTAGGTCTTATTGTTACCAAAGTATATAGTTTTATACAATATAGACCAGCAAAAGTTTTAAAAAATACATTCATGAAATTGGCACAAGATAGGCGAGAGGCAGATAAATTTCCTCATCTTGAAATTAATGGTGCTGCCGCCAAATTAATATCTAATGCATCTTATGGTTCAACTATTATGAACAAAACCAAACATAAAAATATTCGTTATCATTTTTCACGCGCTGCGATTGCTGTTGAAGCATCATCTCCTCTATTTGTAAAAGCAATCAAACTTAAAAATAATTTATATGAGGTAGAAAGACATAAAAAAATGATTAAACAAGATGTTCCAATTCACTTAGGTGTGTGGATTTTACAAACATCAAAAATTATTATGCTTAATTTCTATTATATGATATTATTAAAATATATTCCCAGAAATAGGTTTTTATTAACAAGTTCAGACACTGATTCTTTATATTTGGCTCTTAGTGAGACAACTTTAGAAGAATGTGTACCAATTTCTATGAGAAAACAATTTAAAAAATTGGGTGGTAAATATTTTGTGCGCCTAGACTGTGCTGAAAATAAAGCATTTGATAGTAGAACATTGGGAGTGTTTAAAGAAGAAAGTAGAGGTACTATTCAAATTTGTTTAGCTGCTAAAACTTATATATTAGGCAATATAAAACACCTCGCAAATCATGAATTTGAATTAATTAAACTGAGCTGCAAGGGCGCGCAGAAGCGCTCAATTGCTCATAATAATAGCTTGTATGAGATGTATAAATGCGTGCTGGAAAGCGGAACCAGCAGAAGCGTTGTTAACAGGGGCATCATAAATACGCCCAAAGGGACATATACGTATTTACAACCTCGTGCGTGTTTTGGATATTTATATGTAAAAAGAATTGTTTTGGACGATGGTATTAGTACTAAACCTTTAAATATATAATATGAATCATCCAATTGTTAATTGTGATGATTTATTGTTGAGAACACCTTTTACTTGTGTGGTCATTGGGGGAACACAATCAGGTAAAACACATTTTATACATCAATTAATTCGTGAAGAAAAAAATATCTTTGATGTTTTTCCGAAAACTATTATCTATATATATGGAAGTACTTATCAAACATTGTTTGATGAAATGAAAAAAGAAAATGAAAATATTATTTTTAAAGCATATGATAATGGTGTTTCTTTATTAGATCAAAGTAAGATTGATGAAAAATTTCATCCATCTCTTCTTATATTAGATGATTTATTTAGTGAGTTAGAAAAGAGTAAAGAATTATTAGCTCTTTTCACTAAGCATAGTCATCATTGTAATATGTCAGTGATTTTTATATCTCATTTGTTGTTTCCTCGCGCTCCAATTTTACGCGCAGTAAGTTTAAATACACATTATTTGATTTTATTCAGAAACTTGAGAGATGCTTCATCCATAACATATTTGGCTAGACAAATTATTCCACATAAAAGTCGGGAATTAAGTGCCATTTATAAAACAGCGACTGAAGAACCATGTACTTATTTATTTCTAGACTTACATCCTAAATCTAAAGATGTTGTTCGTTTTAGAAGCAATATTTTAGGTGAATGTTGTGATAGTAAACAAGTGTTGTATAAAATATTGTAAAATGCGTAGTTGTTCGTTTAAATGTATGATATATATTGAATGCTTAGCTTTAGCTCATAGAGAACAAAGAATAGCATTGATAAAATCTGCATCGCGTCAACAAATTGAAAGTCTAAGAGAAATTGTATTGAATATTTTATTTGGAGGTTTTAATATTAATGAAAATCATCAAAAAAAGCTATATAAGTTTAGAGGATTATTGAGAAAAATTGTTAGTAAGAAATACTCTAATGATGTTATAAAAAATAAGATTGTTAAAAAAAATGGTGGAACAATTGTAAAAATCTTATTACTACCAATTGTAAGTAAGTTGAAAGAATTATTTAAATCATAGTATGTCGAATACTCAAAAATTGTATGTTATTCCTCATGATTTATATCAATCTATGAAAACTGCAACAGATTCGGTGACTACGCCTGAAATGAAATCATTGGCAAGCATAAATGATGAAATAAGAACTTTGAAAAATAGGACAGATCTTGATCCTGATGAACAAGCATATAGATATAATGGACTCTTTCAAAGGATGTTACGGCTTCATAATTCTGTAAAACATCAATCTAAAGGAACATTTCAAATTGTGGTTACACCAAAGAACGATGATGATTCGCATAAGAAAGATGTAGCTGCAGAAGAAAAGGTGCCTACAGAAACAGACACACCTGACAGACATTATACAGATATATTTAAATCTAAAGAGGATGAAACACCTCCAATTTCATTGTCAGAAAATGATATTATTGATCATATTCCAAAAACATATCATAAAAAATCTAGAACATTGTTAAATCATATTCGCAATAGTAAATATCCCATAAGTTGGGATTCTAACGGGAGTGTATCTGTTAAAGGAGAATCTATGGATAATGGTAATATTGTAGATTTAGTGAGACATTTTGTGAAGCCTTTAAAAAAAGCTCCTCCTAAAGGTCATTCTACATTTTATGATATATTGCAAGATATAAATGTACCCCAAGCTTCTATTCATGAATCGTTTATTCCTTCTAGCAGAGGTGATAATGTTGCCTCAGGAAGTGAAACAAAAGCTGCAGCAATATCAGAAATTCCATTCGATTATGATGATTATACCAATATTTCGTCGTCAAATATGTCCGATGTACCACCTATCCAAAATGATGATGACAAAGATTATAGAGAGGAATTACAACCAAAACATAAAATCAGAAAAATGAAAGATGTGACTAACAGTGGGGTGAGAGATAGACTTTCTAGTCTGAATAAAAAAACAGCTATGTCTGGTACAAAGCTGCCCCCTTCTCCACCCATAACTCCAGATTCAAGATTATCTAAATTAGATGAAAAAATAAAAAAAAGTAATAACGATGGTAATAAATCATTGTTAGGTAGTTGGCTTAGTTTTAGATAATTATCATGTTGTATGTTGTGATTGATAATTGTAATAATCATATTTGTTGTATTAAATAAGTAATAAATGGGTGATAGACATTGGTTTATTATTTACTATAGCTATTGTAAGAACAACATTTTTGATGTATAGAATTCAAATATTTTCTTGAAGAATAATTACCGCTAAATACAGTTCTAGGGTAAGTTGGAAAATATGAAAACATGGATTGTACAACATGGCTATCGTTTTTAATATGATTTCTGGTAAATAATTTTAAACTTTGACGGAAAGTAATATTTCTTGATAAATTGTACAAAAAATATAGACAATATTGTCCACAGACAGAAGATTTATGATCTTGAAGACGAAAATGTAAATATTCTATATGATTTGAATTAGTATTTATGAAAGACAACAATTTTTCATCATAAAATTCAGGTTGATTGCCTAAACTATCAATAAAATAACACACATATTGTGGTGATAGCTCGTTTTTTATGCTTAAACGTTTTCTTGCGACAAAGTCTTCATAATAAGTATCCAATAAAACATGATCAAAATATAATGCCAACCAATGTTGTCCGGGGGATGTAGACGGTTCATTGTTTAAAATTAAACTAATAGGCGGATTTTGATGAAAGGTGTCTGGTAAAGTATCGATAGAAAATACACCATTAAAACTGCGTCTAATATATGGATCACTTGAACAAATAGTTTGTAACTCTGGAGCATACATTTCATAGCAAGCTGAAAATAGGAATTATTTCTTAGTTGGTTCATATATGACATCTCTATAACGATCAATTTCAAGAACATTTGGAAATGTGGCGTATAAAATAATATTAATAGTATGTGGCAATGCTGTTTTCCATTTTAATTCTATTCTTAAATTACCCGATCTTACATTATTAAAATGTTCACCATTGCTTTTATCATCCGTTAAGTTAAACCCCATTAATGTATAACCATTACTATATCCCTCGCGTGTGATATTTGGCACAAATGATTGAACATTTTGATCTAAACCCAACAAGTTAAAAAGTGTATTGTAGAGAGCTTGACAATGAACTTCTCCATTTTGTGCAGTAAAATTAGACTCGATTGGTTTACCGGTAACACAAAAACCATCCACATATATACCAACTTTACTTAAATCATAATGGTTAAAATAATGTGGAGAATGTGTGTAAGAACCATTAAAAGCTCTAGCATCAATGAAGCCGATTACAATTTTTTCAGGTAATGAACCTTGATATACATCATCCAACGTGTGAGTATACATTCCATCAGCCACCGCATATGATCGCATATCTACCCGTACAATGGGATATAATGCATTTCTACTCATTAACAATTCGTTGTTGGCATCGAATAAATTTTTACTTAATTTAACTTTTCGAGCGTATACAGTTGCTGTGTCTATTTTTATTGTATAATTAGGATCCTCTTCAGCCGACATAATACTAAAAGCTGGTATTTGTTTGGCTAACCTTATTTTTACATTTACCCCATTCACCAATAATCTATCTGTACTTAAAAAATCTGCATGAATATGTCCTTCTAAATCTATTCGTTTAGAATTTTTTATATATTTATATCTTTGTCTCATGCCTTTATTTGGTGCATTATTAGCTATATTCACCACATTCCAAGTATTTATTGGCCCAGGACTATCTAAATAAAATAACTCACTTGTTAGTTTTGTGTCTAAAACATCCTTACTAAAATTTAATAAAGTATCTATATAACATCGAAGACCATATAAACAATCTGATGAACTTACTAATTTATCTGCTACATACAATTGTAATTGATTGAAAATACTATTTAACAAATCATTAATTGGACCAGTCTTTTCATCATTTTCCATGTGTGTTTTATCTCCACGAATTATTTGACAAGTTAAAGCTAATCTAACACTTTGTGGGTCTAAATAATCTTCTCCACTACCGCTAATATTGAATTCTAAAATATCATTATCTAAGCTAGAAATTGGGTGATAATCTATCATTTTACTTCTAAGTATACCTTGTTGCGTATATGGTAAACTAAAAATAGATAGTTCACTCTTAAGTGCATTGTTTGAAGATTGGTGAATTAAAGACATCTTAGCTATTAAATATATCTTTTTTAATGTTTTTTTTAGATTTTCTGGGTTTTTTACCGGGTGGTTTTGGTTTTGAAACAATTCCCTGTAAATCTCCTGACGAGAAAAGTGGGTTTGTTTTATTTGAATCGGCAGTGTTAGGTGGCTTATTTTTCTTGATGACCTTAGAGGGGGCTTTAGAGGAGGAAGTTGTGTATTTCCGTTTCTTTGAAGGTTGCTTCTTATTGGCTTTAGATTTTGCCACTTTAGAAGAGGAAGCGGATGAGGAAGCGCTGTGGGCTATAAAGGGTATGGCTTGTCTTCCTAGTCTATTAAAAAACCCACCAAGGCCATAACCACGTTGATATCTTCGACCGGAAAAAACACCTCCTAAATGGTGATTAGAATTTTGTAATTGATGTTTGAAATGTGAAATAGGTGGCTCTTCTTTCGACGTTGATTTCCGGGTTTCTGACTGCATATCAATATGTTGCCTTTTTAAAATGCAGTGTTACATAACTACGACCCCCCGCAAAAGGAAGTAAAGAACCACCATCATCTGTTAAAGTAATTTCAATTGTATCAATAAAGTCTTTTGAAATAGATAAATACTGTGGATTTGAATAGATTATAGATATTATACTATCTTTTTGAGTTAAATCAGTATTAATAACTCTTAACAATGAAACTTGTTTGTCACCCACAAGTCTTGGTTTTACAATATTACAGTAAACATAAATAGAATATACACCGTTATGTAAATCGATAGGATATTGTCCTATTTGATTAGAATCTACTCGAAATTCATCGGGAAAACCAACAATGTGTCCTAAAAATTCACAGAAAAATATTGTTTCATCATTATTTGGAATAACCCGTAAATGTCCTGTTGGTTCTAATTCAAATGTTGTTGATATAGATAAATCTTCTCTTGTCAAAATCGCTTGTTTTAAAGCGTGGGTTAAAGCAGCTCTTGTGTAATATCCACCAGGTGGAACTTGAAATACCTCGAACACTGGATTGTCTTTTTCTTGAATGTAAAAACGACCATTTTGATCTATAATATTATTCCACAACCTTGGAACGGCGAATTCACTCAATCCAACACGCCATTTTGTTTTAGATAGATTTAAAATCCGTGAAAGTTTAGTTCTATATCTAGCAACAGTATTATCTGGATAATAATTGAAGGAGGAATTACTTGGTAATGCTACATAAAAATCATCCTCTTCATCTTCCATCAATGTTTATATTTAACAAAATCATCAGAACTTATCCACGTATTATCTTCTTCATTTGGATAGCCTAGCCAAGAAACATAATATTGCTTATTTTTATCTTTTCCCTTAGTCTTCAATATTTTATCAATTTTATATAAATCATCATTCTTACTCACTTTTTGTAATTCCTCCTTATAAAAATTGCCCTCCAAAATATTTTTCTGATTATCCTTAATAATATAAGTCCAAGGTTTATCTCGCTTAGAAATTGCATGAACAATAAACAACTCCTCTGACCAATTTCCTAGAAATCCTTTGCGGAATGTTGTTTTCTCTTGCAAAATGCGCACAGTATCGCCTATGTTAAATGCGCTTTTGCTTTGATTGGTTGTTTTTTGTTTACTGAATAAATTAGCGTAAACTTTTTTTTGATTATTCTTTTCAGATCCTTCTATTGGTGACATTTTAATGCTTCTATGATATGATGAATTATAATTACTAACCAAATCTTCTAATACATCTATATATTTATAAGTATTATTTGCAATCATATACTTCCAAACCATGCTTTTTAATGTTCGTATAAAACGCTCTACAATTGCTGCTTTAATTTCAGCATTTGTTGGTGTTATGAATATTATACTTTTATTAACTAAATTAGCTTGAAAAATCTTATTTGTAAATTCTGTACCTTTATCTGAAAAAATGGTCCTAACAAATGGATATCCACGTTCATTTAATATTTCGTTGAAACCGTCTAATACATTAGACGCATGCTTTGATTTCAACAATTTAACATATGCCATTTTAGAAAAAATATCAATCGCACACAACCAAAATGTAATTCCTCCATTTTCTTTTGAAAGATTGCTCACATCCGCTAAATCCAATTGTATTTGTTCATTCGCACTATTCACAATAAACGGTCTTCTTTCAAATTTATTCTGTTGTTGTTTAGTGAGAGTAATATAATCTTGTTGTTCTCTCCACTTGTCAATATCCTTATTTTTAATATTTAAAACTTTCCTCCGTCGTCCCTTAAAAATGTATTTTGGTTTTGCAATAAGGCGTCTCCTCAATTCATTCGAAACACTATTAACACTGCGATATGCTCCAGGATTGTGTGGATTGTAATAATAATCCGTCAAAGTTTGATCAATCTTATCCTGATATTGTTCCTGTTTTAACTTTTTAACTTTTCTTGGTGCCATACTATCAAGACAAATTATATACTATGTATCCGCGTGTTATGATTATAAAAGTAGTATAGGTAATGGCGCTTCAATCGCTAGTTAATAACTACCGATGTTACATAGAGCAGCTTTAAGCGCTTTAAGGCTATTCC
>JAXGGS010107423.1:0-19939 GCA_035585475.1 Armandia brevis | reverse complement strand
TCACTACGGGGATACGTGTTGTAATTCTGATAAAATAATGCAAAGGGCCAGGATAACCCCGTTAACACAAAACGTTTGGGTGGTTCAGGGGTTTTTCATGACGCACCCTTAAAGATAATTCACATACGGTCAGTTTAGAACAGTTTTCATAACCAAAGTGACAACTGAATAAAAATACTTAATCAAGAGATTGAACTGTAGCCAATTTGATGTACGTTAATACATGTAATTATCGCATATGAAGCTGAGAGATAGGGGGTTCTCTAAAGTATCACGATAGTTCGACGCATGTGAGTTTGTCGGAATGGCTGGTTCGGCCGTGAGAACGGGCTAAGGCAGAAACCACGAGCCTGGAACACAAAAATTAATGTGCGACAGAGGAGTCGGCTTACATGTGTCGGTCTGATGCCTGTCATGATTACAGCATGCTGGGCAACAGACACACGCTACCAATACTCGACTCCAACATAAGCAGAAGTCGTTACAACGGTGGTCTGCAGTAGTACGAAAGTGCCAGATGGTGGGGATAGAGCAGTGACTTCGTACTGTATATTTGGGTTCAATAAATCAGGCGATAAATATGTCTTAATTTCAGCTTTTTGTTAATATTCGCATTTATATGAATGGGTAGAGTTATAATTTCACTACCAATCCATATAAATGGGAATATTAACAAAAGACTGAAATCAACACATATTTAGGTTTGAACCCAAATATACAGTGTGAAGCCACTGCTATATCCCCACCATCCGGCGCGCAAGTGACGAAATGTAAACAAAGCGGGCCGGACGCTGACTAAAGTAGTACTACATTGGAGTCGAGTATAAGAGGGCTTATCAGTTAACAATTACCTGTTGTCATACATTCACATGGATAACTTGTAATAATTGACGAATCGATTAGCCTGAGGAGACAAATTCTTCGTCAACCTTTCAGACCATGCTTCTTAAGTAATACTATCTTATTGGAAGCTATCAATTCTTGTTTATTTTGTTATATTTCGTTTAGAAATTAAGTTGTAGGGATTAAGCATTATGTCTTGTCAGTTAAGACGTTCTATTCTAATTAAATCAAATGTATGTCAGTGGCAGTATGGTGCCTCGCATGTCGTGTCTTTGCAGAGATTGTTATAAATCCCACATAATGATTTCCATTCATCCCAAATATTTTAGGGTATTTCAGTCGAAAAGTTTATAAAGTATGACCTAATTCATCCTTTCAGTAAAAAAATCCACATTAAAACAATATTGTTAGGCATCTAATGATACTTAACAAATATCAGATTTGTAACACTCAGTCTCGTAGGATTGCGCTACACGAAGGCCAAGTGATGAGTGTTATACTTGCACTAGTCATATAGTTGCTAACAGTCTTAAGGTGCAACAATCACTCATAGATTGAGGAACTGTGGAGGGGTAAAGTCTCAATCTTGTCGGTGTGAATACCTCTCTGGATTGGGATTTAAAAGCGGGTAGGCCAGAGTGCATCACATGACATAAACTCTGCTGGTGGAAAACACCGCAACAACTTAAGTTTCTTAATTTAAAAATTAAATTAAAATATTGGATGCGGATATTTGTTATGCCTTGAGTTGATGAGGTATTCGACAACACAAGAATTAACACATTCTTTTAGATGTTTTCTAGAACAGATAATCAGTTATTGCGTATATAAATACGTGCTCTGAAATCATTTATTCCACAACAACTAAACAATCGAAAAACACGAAGGTCACTTGTAGTATTTTATTGTGCCAAATATGCTACATTTCTATATATAAACCATATTACAACATATTGGATTAAAGTTTGACTTCACTTGTTATATGAAGACGTAAACATAGTTCTGGTATAGAGGCCAGCTTTATTAATCGCTGTTATAGAGATGTAATGTAATTTGGAGCTGTCAAGTCCGGACATTCTCACATGTGACTGTTCTAGTTCTGTCCAGGGTAAAACATCCATTCCTCCGGGAGTTGTCCCTGAAATACAATTAAATTTAATCGTATTAGTAACTTTCATGACTCAACTTGATACCTAACCTCAAGCGATAACTGAAATGCTGAGCCGAAGGTTCGGCTCGTCGTAATTGGCATATATCTACTTATTTTTTACAAACAGGCAGATCAAACCCATTCATAGTGACCACTTGGTGCAAGTGACATTATCTTTCTTAGAAATTTAGAAGTAGCTACGGCGACAAATAAGTTCGCCGGTGAAGGGTTTAGGTGCACTATCTGAATAGTTCACCAAGAGATAGTAAGACGACAATCATATACTGCAATAAACCGTTTGTAGGGCTAAAGGTCTGACTTCCTTACATTCAACAGCTTTAATGACTATTTGATTTTGTTCAGAACAGGAAGTACTCACCAATTGTTATCTCATAAATCATTGTTGAATTTGTCCTAAAGACTCCATTCCAGGTAAATTCTGCTGTCCACAGGTTCATCCAATCAGATGAAGGCTGCACACCTATTTCATAAGGTAAAGTCATTGTTTTATCAGTCATAATCGCTGTTTGTAGGAATACGCTTTTTCTTAATAAACAGGTAAACACAACTAACACATTGTAACAATGATTCATATCTATAAAGGGCTAGTAGCTGATATATAATAGATACATTTTTCAGGAAACAAGAATTTATAATTCAGTTTGGTCATCAGATTATTTTTATAACACTAAAGACTCCTCTGGTACCTGTTGTTAAAGGTGGATACGTTTCTATGGTAACATTGACAGTTTGCACTGTGCTGTGTTGACCCGCCATGTCAATTCTCCGAGCATGCACAGTATATCTGTGATACGCAGCAAGATTTAGATCAGAGATGGAGACAAATGAAGACTCTCGTCTGGACACGTCCATCCATGGTAGAATCTGGTTGGATTTGTCATCAGTAACTGAAATCTGAATTCATCACTAAATAAAAACACAGCGTCAGGTGGTCAAATGAGATAAAGAATGTGTAGACATATTTGTCAGCCGTTAATAGTACACATACTTTTCATTGATCGCACAATGAATAAATAAGATATGTTGTTATAATGAACTAACATATTTATATTGAATTTACAAATTACTTAGACATCAAGAGCATTCTTAATTTTATAAGTTTCAACAATATGTCTAATCAGTAACCAAATTGATACTGATTGATAGAATACCTGGACATGAGAATGTTGTTTGTTGAACAGATTTTCATTCTGAGCCCATGTCAGAATGATCTGCTCTGTGTCCGCCTGATGGGAGTCCCTGGTTGGGTAGAGAGTGAAGGAGTTAGTGAGCACACGCAGGGAATCTCCGGTACCAACAGGAGGTTCAGTCAGCAGGAATATATCCCAGGTCTGGTATTGACTACACAGGCCGTAAAAGTTACAGCACTTCAAGGTGAGTTTGACAGAGGACGCATTATTCACAGACAGTACAGTTTTGTTCAGCGAGTCAGTCGGGACCCATATATCCTCGTAATCTGAAATTAAATCAAATTATGCTACTCAATATTTGTGTTGAACTAACTAAAGTCGATATCTATTTGAACTAAAAGTCTACAAAACCGTAGGAATACAACTTGTGCAAATACGGTAGGAATATAACGTGTGTTAATACGTGCAAATACGGTAGGAATATAACCTGTGCTAATGAGGCATTCTTTAACTTCAGTCTCCTCGTCAACAGTTTCCCATTCCACTATCACAGAAGGAGAGGTTACAAATTGAGGAACCTGCAATATTAATTAGCATGAAGCAAGTAGCCAGATATACTAAGTACACTAAGTTACCACATTAAATACGCTCATCATTGTCTCTATACAATACTAGTGTAAATCTACAAAACATGCTAACTGATTGATTTGAGGTCTGGAGAAAGAATTATTCTTACGATTACACAGGAAATATGAGGTGGGGTCAGATCTACTATAAACGGATCGGAATAAACCACGGTAGAAAGTCCTGCTGTATTCTCAGTAACCATGGTAACATGTGCGAATGTGCCATGTGGTATCTGTAACATCTGTGTTGTCCAGGACGCTAAGTTACCGTTAGTGGTGAAAGGGACAGTCTGTATCCCACCTAAAATATTAATTATTAAAACTCATAACATCTTTATAAGTTATAAATAGATGATAGCAAGGAATGTTTTATACAGGTAAGATGGTCATTACTATAAAGTATTCCAGTGATTTTACCTTCAATAGTTCCAATAGCCCATGTAGTTCTTTTGATATGACTTTCTAAGTCATTTGTGACTGCAAGAGCTGAAATAGTTGTTATATTATTGATAGAATGTACCCAAACATGAATTGGTTTATTGTGTTCAGAGTAAGGATGTCGTGGATTGGCCAATGGAAGTCGTCCTCCTTTTCCCAGCTTAACCATCTCAAACCCAGTTAAAACAAGCTGGTTTCTCCGTCCCTTGACCCCGACAGCAACGTTACTTCCAAGCGTTTTCGGGCTTAGATGAAAGGTTAGTTTTTGCCATTTTCCAATCACTCTTTCTTTATGTTCTGCTTTAGAAACTGATTGTACAGTGAAATGGAAGTGTTCACTTTCAGCATCAATGTAACCAAACACCTGAGGATAATGTGCGGCTGCAGGAGGATTCACTGCTGCCAGGAAACTAAATCTGTAGTGAGCAGAGGGAACAGTAGGAACGGTGAAAACCAGAGAGTCATCCTGGAGGCTGAACACTGCAGGCTCAGTACCATTCTCACAGACGGTGTTACTGTTGGTGACAGGAGGCAGCAGGCGTTCATTTCTTAACTCTGGCATATTGCTGAATATTGACGTGTTCAACGTTTAAATGCTTTGTCATAGAAATTACTATTGGTCTAACATATTTGGCAAATTGGATTCATTAATATACGTTATATACATTATACCCTTTGTACCTTTCATCACATAGCTGAACAATTCCCGTCGTTGTATGTGTGATATTGTTAAGTAGTACTGTTTCCTCCAGGAAGTAGTGTTGTTCCACTGGCGCAGTTGTATCATATACTGCACCATCTGAGCTTATGACGTCACTAGTCAAACCAGCTTTATCCAGGGCATACACATTAGCAAATACCGTTTCACCTAAGGAAATACTCATGTTTATCATTGCTTTGCACACAGCATTTCATACAGGCTGATCTCCAATTCTTTAGAATCATAATAAACATCTCTTACCATTCTCCATCTGAATTGAACTGGTGAAATAATAGAATGTACTGAGTCCAACATCTGTCCATGCAGCTAGGTCATCAAGACCGGGTTTAGAACCCAAACTGACAAAGTAAGAGGATATCCCTGATCCCATATCATAAAACCCACGATATGTCAGTCCCACGTCAGACAGGTCAGAGATGTAAATCTCATCAGTCAGCAGGAGCCCATCATGGACAACACCAGCAGTAGGGTCAGTTATGTCAACCTGTGGATAGTGTAAGAATTTAAAGGAGGCATGTTTCTAGTTATTTGCTGGGAGTATCTATAGGAAAAATATTTCTGAATGAGTTGTTTGCATGGAATTATTTACCATGAAACCATCTGACATGGCGCTAGCAAATAAGTCGGCCTGATTATAAGCGGTAACTGTAGTGTGATACTGCTGGTTTTCCACAAAGACTGCATGGACTTCTAGTAGATAAACGTCACCATCAACCTCTAACTGCGCTATATCGGCACCTCCAAAATGTGTTCCTATGGCAACCACGTACTTAGTGATTTGTGCGTTTGCATCTCTAAACACGTTTCTCCAGTTGATGTAGACCACCTCAGTAGAAGTGATGAAATCTATGTCAGCTGTGGATTGGTCGTCTCTCACTTCCTTCACTTTAAAAGATCGGGAGATTTGGGGAGGTAGTGGCACGGTTTGCACACCGTCTGACTGGTAGATGGCGTAAGTGTTCTGATCATACCAAGTCCGGATGTAAGAAGTGTAATCCACAAGTGGTACAAATGAAACGCCTGCAACGATTTGCCGATATCAGATATCTCAATTCTCAATTGCGCGAAACTAATATTTTCTTGATGAATTATAATTGATATATTCTGTTATGAAATAATGGTTCCCCATTATTGATACATACCTTCGAGTTTAGTTTGTCCTGTTGTATAGATGATTAAGTCACTGTTATGCACTTCTCTCCATACTGGTTCTTGCAACCTGTCAAACAATCCGGTCCCCGGGGGCTGTCCTTTTCTGCCCACGCTCCATTCATATCTTATCTGAAGATGAAATCACAAAAAATAAATGAAACTATTATGTCGAACACCTTTAGTCCATAATTATATTTCAGGTCAATTCTTTACACTTTCTCTGTCATAATAAACTGACCGGGCTCTGGCCACTGCCTTCATTGATGGTGAATCTGGCAGCCATACTGCACTGAGCACGTGTGTGGGCAACATCAGCTGCATCATGTTTTAAATCTTGTCTGAGGTCTGTGACATCAGTGAGTGCTACCGACTTGTAGGATGGATTGCCTTCAATAATTACAAAAAATGTGTAAGTCATCTGTCATGTATTAGCTTTAAAGGGGTCGAATGGATTCTGGAACTTGAAGCCATAATGTTATATATTACCTGTTACATCATTACAAGAGTTCATGTTCGCGCAGAAGTTGTGAGAGTCTGCGCATGTGCAGTGACCTGAGCAGGATATAACTTCACACCTCCTCACCAGGTGTAAGTTACCCCCCTCTGGCCCATAAGGCACCGCGGTAAAAGTTCCATGTAAAGGATCGCTGTGTAGGCCAACCTAACAAGTTTAAGACAAATGCTTTTGTTATATTTATAAGAGGATGACATTAATTTTACATGTTGATACTTTTCAACAATTTCGATAAGATACCGAGTTGAACAATCAGCCTAAGCTACCTGATTTTCCGCCCATATGGTGATAAACATTTCCTTGTAATCTGCCAGCTCTTTGTTCAATGTGACGATAGCGAAATGTAAATATCCTTCATCTTCATGTGCCTCCACGAATTGGGGTTCAATACTTATTGGTTGTCTGCCCTGAAAATAATATAAACATGGTTAGTAAGAATGGTTGATAGTACGTGATCTATTTTCAGAATTGCATTTCCGATCCCAAGTATAGGCCATACTAACATTCAAATACTCATTGCCACCAAATGAAGATCCAACAAAGACGTAATACGTCTTAATGCCTCCCCCATGTGGTTCCGAAAACCCGACCCATGAAACAGTAAGCCTGGTAGCCTCATTCTCATGTGTATATGACATAGATCCATCTCTGTGACGTTGTAAGGAGGCAGCGTGTTCAGTTTCTACAGCAAATGCTCCAGGCGTAGGTGGTGTGTGGTCAAACTGAAATGCAAAGGAAGAGAAATTCTGATACTGGTCATGAGAATAGCATGTTATTATTATCATATATCTCCCTCATGTATTTCCCTTATTACACTATTCACCGAATTGCATATATTAACGTTAAAACAAATTACTTACTAGAATTATGTCTGTGGTTTCTGAAGCACACAGTCGGGCAGCATTACAAGACATGACTTTCACCCTATATTCTTCTCCATCATTGAGAGATATGTTAGTAAAAGTAAATGACGACTCATTCCCATACACCTAGAGAAGGCATATGAATGGATTATTATTTTGATAAGCATATATAGAACAATGAATGAATGATAAAAAATCATTTAGTAGGTGGATATTACTAACCCTCATTGTAGGGATGTTTAACGTGTGGTGTAATCGCGATATGACTGACAGATAATGAACTGTAACTGGGAAATCCTCATCTACAGCATACCACCTTACAGACAATGATGTTCTCCATACCTGTCATCACAAATACAACAGAAATACAATAACTCATATTAAATCCGGCAAAGCTGTGTATATGCATAGATTTCGGCTACATGTGTATCATTATCATTACAGTAGTCTGTGAATACACTGAACCAAATGTGCCATCATGAGTTGGTTTTTGGATGAAAATTGGGGCGGAATCGTCTACTAAAAAGCCATTCGATGTTCGTGTGGCATGGAACCCTGCAATGAATTAAGTAGAGTTTTATATCTGTGCAATCATCAAAATAATATAACCGTCTAATCGATTTCCAAATGAATTGTATTGTATTTGTTAAATGACTTAAATGTACAAAATGTACCTGCTAAATCATGCGCCTGAACAGTTGTGTAGACAGGAGTATCAAGAGGAAGTAACTCCGGAGTGCTAACACGAAGATGGTTTATTTTGTGAAGAGATGTCTGAGGGTAAATATCATCTGCACCAGGCACTGTCCCTGCCCAGAAGACATAGTGTGAAATGTCACTGTGTGCATCAAATCCGTCTAACCAGTGTGCTGATAGGGTGGTCCTACAGTGGTACAATATATACTCATGAAACCCCCTTTTAATTACCGTCTTATTTAGCTGAAATAATCTTAGATAACAGTGATATCAATGTGAACAAGTGTAGGTCACCTAGAGCTCTGATATTCCACATCCTCGCCACTGATACCGTCTAGTACATGGCTGATGACAGGAGGTGTGAAGTCTGATGTCACACCATCAGATTTACTACTCACACACAAACCAGCAGCATTACAAACTTCTATCATTGCACAATATCTCACTCCCTGGGATAATCCAAGATGTGGTAGCTCAATATCTGAAATTAAAATGTTCATGTGCGATCACCCATATTCAGCTGATTTATTCGTTTTTATTTATATCTAAGCGTTTTATCAGAGTTTAAGCCTGGTTTTATATGATGTTACATATTTAGTTATATAGTTGATATGATTAAACAAACCAGTGGTTAAGCCGACATCAAGGTTCTCAACAACTGATGAACATTTGGGATGCTCTCCAAATGACAAACTGTGGTACAATATTTGCGTGTGGGGATCCGTGAAACCCAACCACCTGGCTCTGTAGCTTCCGGTGTATAACTGGATAATAAGAAATAAAGCAAGAACACGTAAATATGTTTTGACACAAGTAAACAGTCACTCATGAGGAACATCAGTTACCTGATAATCTATGTCATCATCACCACCTTCTCCTATGTCATAAACGTGCCCTGTATTAGGTGAAGACGAGTCCTTCACAACTGCATGTGACGAGGTTTGGCTGACAAGACCAGCTCTATTGTGTGCCTGCAAAACCAATTCATATTTAAATATCGCACTACAAACATGTAGGAACTATGAGTAATTGTTACAGCAAGCATTAGTAAGTAGATACAACTTTTCCCTAGTTAAACTCAGGGTTACACGGATACCTGAACAGTGATGTAAAACTCAGATCCATCTTTTATTTGAGCGTCGTCAAGTTGAATGGCGAAATTGTGTGTTTTTGTAAAGGCAAATAGGTCACAATGACCCGGCTGTTTCCCGAGGCACCAATTGAAAACAGATATGCCTGTCATAAATATATACCATAGGTGACATTACCTTGATATTAAACATGACAGAGTATGATTTACAACATACTATTTGTGAATAAGATACCTTAAAAGTCGCCTGAGTAGATTATTATCAATATTACCTGATTCCTCTTCAGCAAATACATTTATCCACTCAGGCCGGATATCATTGAGAGACTTGATGTACATAGGCCCAGTTAGTATGTTGTTGTGTACTACTGGACTAGTAGTGTCTACTGTTATTCCATCACTAATCATAGTAGTACTTCTTCCCACAAAGTCAGTAGCTGGTAAATGAATAATTGTATGCCATTTAAATCTGTATAATTATGCACATAAACATATTATTATATAATTGATATCTGCTGCGCTTATTATAAGTGAACCTACCTCTGATGCTGACGTAATATGTCGTACCAGACTCTAGTACAATCTCGTTGGTGATTATCATGTTTGTCAGACCAATATTCGTAAATTGTCTAATATCTACCCCACCATAGGAACTTCCTGGAAAAAATGATAAAAATGGTAACTTGAGATGTAAAGGGTTTTATGACACAGTTAAAGCTTGTCACCGTATAGCCTTTGTAATACTACCTTTGTACTTCATCCGACTTACCAACAGCATATTCATAATGATGAATTGCAGAATGGTGATCTGATTGTCCATACTCTTCCACATCCGTGAAAGTTGTCCACAATATATTCAGCCTTGTCAAATCATTCTACATATAAGCAAGCAGAATATAAGATGTTAAATATAATTATCCGCCTATCCCTGATTTGATTCTAATTTTTTAGGGTGACATACCTGATAGTTCCGCTTGAACGAGTTTGATCCCACCCAGACCTGACCAGGTTCAGGAGGAGACCGATCCACCACGATACCATTAGAGCAGGCATCTATCTCGTCCAGGGGCTGTGTGAACATCTCAAATACAGCATCAGTAGCGTTGCTATAGATACAGATGTGGTATCTGTCTCCGTGTACCAATGGTAGGTCATGTACATTTATATAATTATCCTATACAAATATATATGAAAAGAATGAAATAAATGACACCGTATTATAATTATAAGGTGGTAAAAAACAAAGGGAATCTTGAACATGCAGTATATTTTGAGTTACAAACAAAATTAAAGTTTCTGCTTATCAGACTCCTTACCGTTGTTTCTCCACAGTCGAGAACTTTGACCGAGTCGCAGTCATAGTCAGAATATTTCATGTCCGTCTCAGAAGATTTGAAACTCCTTTGTCCAGCATTTCTGTCACTGACAACCATCCACTTGAACTGCGGATGCCAGAGACCAGGCCAGACGGCAGAGAGCACAGATCTAGACGGGGTGTAGGCAGCATCAGGGTGCGTCCAAAGTGCGTTCTTCTCAAGGGTTATGCCACTAAATATATTCAAAAAGACAAAATATGATCAATAGATAGAGCTATTAGGAATTTATCTACACACACAAATATACGTATTTTATGTCTTTTATAGAACGCTAAATCGTATTACATTGTTTGATCTATATCCATGTTAAATTGTCCAACGGCATCTATCACTACAGGCACCTGACGGGATGGTACGTCACATCCGCTGATCTGTGTGTATGTAACACTAGAGAGACCAGTAGGGACAGTGGCTCTGATAGCCAGAGATATGCAGGTGACAAATTGTATAGTGTGGGGCAACGTTATTGCAGAGGTCAAAGAACCATCTGAATTGTGAATGATCTCTTCTTTGTTGATTCGGACCCAGGCGAAAATGTGTTCGGCATTTGCCATATCATGTGTTACAAGGTTCCACTCGTATGTCAGGTCAAGGTCATCGTCCGTAGCCCAAGTGACTACAACACTCGGGACAGACTCATGATAAACTAGATCTTTAACATCGACTTGGGAGGGCTCCCTATTTATAACTTTAACACCATCCGTAAAGCTGGGCTGAAATTACAAGGGTACAAAACTAAAGAACGATAATTTGATTGGAATGAAGCAACATATCTTAGGTAAATCATTGATCGGTCATATAAACATGTAGCTCATTAAATTACAGAAAATTACAAATCAGGAATGTCTTTTTTAACTTTTGACTTACCAGAAAACATCCATCAGAGTGACAGAGCTGAACGCCTACTCTGTATATCTGTCCTGATTCTAATTGAAGGTCAGTGAATATATAATGATTCACATGACCTTCAGCTGATGGTCCAACAATCTCCTCCCATGATAACCTTAAAATAACAAATATTATATTTATTGAGTCATACACAGCTATCGCATGTAATCGACTACAATTATTCATTCATGTGTCACAAGTAACTCCTACCCGTCGTCTGACAACGTTTCCATACTGACATACACATTTGTGATGAAAGGTTTAATATGTTCAGGAATGTCCCACATGGCACTAAAGCTGGATACAGATGATTGGTAACTGATGTCCTTGTCACAGGCATTCAACTCCAACAGACGAGAGTGATGATCAAAGTTCAGATTGCTCTCTGTAAAAGATTAAAATACATATATTCACACGGTATCGATTATTCTAAACACCTGGAATATACAGGAGCCCATACGTACCTAGCTTAATCAACACAGAACAAGGAATACCATCATTTACGTTAAGCTCACTCAGCTCTACATCTATGGGTACTATTGTTATGCCATTAGATGTTACCTTCGTATCTCCATCGGCCACTGATGCTCGAATGGTCGAATAGTAAATCTGCAAATTCCCATAAAAAAACAGATTAGGCCCCATAAAATTATGAAGTTGTTTCTCAGGCTTCTTTTGTTGAGAGAAGGAGTGTGGGCGGCAGGAAATATTTGGCCCACTTCAAGGGGTTTCAGGCACATTTGTGTGGTATTTCTTGTGTGAGAGTTGGTTTGGGGGAATTTTTTTTGTATTTCTCGATTTCTCTTTTTTTTTCTTCAATGTCATATAGGGGCGGCAGGAATTTTTTTGGTTATATTCTGTGAAATTAGGGGCGGCAGTTTTTTGGGTTTATTTTCGTGAAACACCCAATAAAAAGAGGGGGCGGGGGTCTCAGGCCCATGCGGGCGGGGCCTGAGAAACAACTTATTAATTTGATATGGCATTAAACAATTAAACACTAACTAACATATGTATACATAGGAACATAAGATTTACTTATTGATTAAATATATTATGTTTACCTCATATGGCTGCAGGTCAAGTCCCTCGAAGGTGTGATAGTCGTCTCTCTCCGCCATTTGTATAAAATCCACCACATCTAAGAGACCTGCTGCTGCACCCAGAGCTGCCTCATACTTAATATCCTGATCATGATGATAAAAACCAGACCAGTGGATTCTCAGCTGATCTCTGCTGGTTTGATGGCTGATGTCGTGAATCTGAAAGAAAATCACAAGTTCAAGATCATCAATCATATCGATGTCATTTGTACAAAGAAATAAAGTAATATAATCTTGATTGCGAGAGCAGCTATGTGGCCATAATGTGGTCAAACATGGTATCGATGAGTCATTTACCAAATCGCGGTTTTGGTTAACAGGGACCTCCACAACTATCCCAGCAAGTGGTGGTCCATATTCATGAATGTAAGTTGCGGACGATGTTGTGGACTCCAAACCATGGACGCCAACAACTTTGATGATCATGAAGTATTCCTGTCGTCCATGCAGATGCCAGTGAAGAGAATCAACAGGAACTGCCGCGCAGGTTGGTGGGAAAGTGACAGGACAGACTGCATCTGGGATATCCTCTCCGGGTAGGTTGGTAAAAGGCAAGATATCTTGTCGTTTAGCTGAGGATCCTGGGAAATTAAATATGTGCATCATAAAACAAGTGTATGCAAATTTATGTATAGGAATCAAAGGATTGATAACATTTCCATTCCTTACCAACAGCTACCAAAACATCAGCTATGACATTATTTGTGATCTCGGTTGGGTCATATGCGTCCTCTGTCCAGTATGATACCAAGTATTCGGAGTCATTATGTTCCAAAAGTTCCAGGATTAAATCGTACTCGAAAATAGGAGCGTCGATATGGACATATAATGGTCCGATGATCTGTGAATGATTAGCAATGCTACTACTTATTTAATCCATGACAGCAGCATATACCAGTATACAGATACTACTAACTTATGATAACATTTGCTTTGTGGAATCAATGTCAATTCATGTACCCACCTGCTCAGTAGTCAGTCCTGCATTATTTGTACCCTTGATATATACAAACACACTACTTCCATCTCCCAGACCGGCATGGTAGCTTATGAAATGACTATGTCCATGTGTAGATTCATATGGCAGAATATTTGTTTGTCCAGAGTCGTCTGTTCCCATTCCAACCACAAAGTCGAACATACTGCTTTCTGTGTCAAATCCAGTCCAGGTCAACTCGATCTGTGAATGCAATGAAACATATTTGCGAAAAATATTTTTGTCGTACATACTAATTACTAATTAACATCACAAATACTTGTCAATGATATTGTGTTACCATATTTTCGTCCTTTAGGAACGCTTCATTTAGTGCAGCATTAAGTTTGTCACAGATCACATTTTCCACCTCATGGGCTCGTGGGTCCATCACTGGATAAGTGTCAAGTAGTGACAGGGATCCTGCAGAATCACTGAAAGGTAAAGGCTGATTGAGACATTAAGTTTCAGATTGATAAGAGTTATATTGTGAAAGCAGCTGTACATATGTCATAACATTTCAAAATCGACGCTAACATGCAAGAATCGGTTGCATTTTCGAGCACGAATCTCTCCCTGTGTTGTGTTATAAACCAGATATTGCCCTCCTCATCCCTCGCCAGTCCCTCCCTGGTCCATATTCCTGCTATCTGCACTGATTCTACATACGGCGGAGTTACATCTATTATGACACCGTCAGAACAGACTGGGGAGGAGGGCTCCAAGGCAGCGTTATAAGCTACTACTGACAAGTAGTATTGTCCAGGTTCTGACGTCTGGTGAGAGGCAAATACATCAGTAGTTCTAGTCACCTGCATCAGGAAAGTAACGTTTCTGTTAGTTTATGTCTCGTATCCCTATATCATTTTAGTTCGATTTAGATCAATTAAGGCTATCATGTATATGGATAAGTCATCACTAATAATTACAAACCCCTTCTTGTTCAGGGACCCCAAAATCTTCTGTTGAGTGACATGTTGTGTCAAATATATACTGATAGAATAGAACACCACTCTGCCTGTCAAAGAACCCCTCCCACCATCCATCAAGTGTCAGAGATGTCTGGTAGTCAAGGTCCGGGTTATCATAAGTAGCGTCTCTTACAACTCCTGGTGTGGGGGGACTCGTGTCTATCGTGACCTGTCAATATAGATACCGGAAGTGGACTTAACAAATGATTTAGAGGTAAGCAATGTATATCGATATTGGTAGTGACTTAGCATTTGCAAACCTGAAAAGTATAAACAGTTTGCAGCATGGCGCTGTTAGTGACGGTGATCACATAGTAGTAGTCGTAGTCGTGACTTCCAGTATCTGTCGTTGTTGGTTCTATGAGGAAATCATCATAGAAATGTTCTCCCATCGGTATTTTATAACAATTTGTGGATGGAACTGGACAGTACTGGAAATTAATATAACATATTAATATTAATAATGAACTTAATCGCAGCTATCAATTTCTTTTCAAAGACTCGATATTTGAAAGTTCATGGCCGCACTGACCTCTGTTCGTCTCACAGCCAGATGTCCTTCTTGGTGTACAATAGATGGATTCTCCTTATCATGGAGCTCCCAGTGGATTTTATGAAGCCCAGAATGGTAATCATAAGCACGAAGAGCAAGTCTGAGGAAATGCATGAACACATGTAAAGATGCAAACATTGAGGTATCGATTCATATAGGCAAATATTTTGGTGATATCAGATGACATTTATAATCAGACTTCATTTCCAGCAGATCCTTTGAGTGATGAACGGCAAGTTGAGTATGGCCATCCCTGGTTAACCAGACATCGTCTATCAGAGGTGGTGACGAGTCAACATGCACCAAAACAGATTCTGTTATAGTGTTGTTCATCACATCACTCGCAACGAGAAAGAATCTTATCGTATCTCCATCCTCCCTACTCTTCGTAAATAGCATCTGTTCTGCCTGAAGAACTCAATATAACGGTACATATATATGGTTTTATTGATATGAGTCTGTTTTGCTGAAGTTGTCGCACATGCTAGTATGATTGTTAATGTTCTGGGTTGTAAACTGGATCACAAAGGCATGCAACAAATATTAGCTCATCTCACCCGAAAATTAGCCACATCACTCCAGTCTTCGGTTGGCTCTGTTATGGTTTCACCACCAGACCTGTCACTTAGTGCCTGCCACTGGTATCTGAATATACCGTTAACATTCGGAATCTCCTCCATGGATCTCCACAATGGTGGCTGTCCTGTGACATCCTCCAGTACGAGATTTCTCGGGTTACTGTGGTCACGTATGCTGTTTAACAACTTATGTTTGTGGTGAAACTCGTTATGGAATCTCTGATGCCACTTGATATTTACCTGGAATAAAAGATAAATGCTTCGATTATTCCAATATCTAAATTTTAGCCTTTAGATATATCCCAGGAATGAAACCAAAGCAACGCAAAATATCACATCAACCTACTAACCATAGACGTGAGGTCTGTCAGCCATGTATGTGTAGTATTAGCAGCTGCTGACTCCACCCAAAATGGATTATGCTCATGTACTGTGATGTTGCTTTCATTGTCAAACAAGAAAAATCTACGTGCATGTACATGGTTTCCTGCCATACCGTCATTTCCCGCATTGTCTTCAACTGTGAGAACAGCGCAATACATTCCTGAAACATAAGATATCCTTTACTTAGATAGTGGTTACATGAAGCAAAGCTATGTTTTTTCAATGTCAGGCTGAACTTACCTGATTTGAGTAAAGATACTGTGACCTGTGTATTGTTATCATTTATGATTACTTTCTTTTCAGGTGGGAATGTGTAACTCAGTTCAGATCCCATAGGCTCCATTTGAAACAATCCAAGCTCAAATAACTTTATCCCAGACGGTCCATCGGACCATCCGTCCCATGTTATCGTCACGGTTTCCTATAAGCAGTTTCAGAATGTATATATTTTTAAAGTTTTGGAATTCTTTTAATACGATATTATGCTTTGGCCATATATATAACCATAAGACAAAAACAAAGTTAATATAAAATTGTTGTTTTGACCAGGTGTGCAGCCTAATATGCTATTTATTTGTAAATAAAAACATACGCTGGAAGTATATGGGTCGCCTACATCCAGCCAGTTTTCTGGACAATTACAGTGGAATGGAGGCTCAAAATCAAACACCACAGTGCTAACGGTTTCCATGATTTGGCCATCGTAAAAGTGTGTCGGTCCTGTGGAGGGTGGGATCCCTCTGTCATAGTTCGATACTGTCACAAAGCCCCCGTTTTCAATATACACTCGAACATCCAATCTTTATATATAAGCATTCTCATAAAGAACTAGTACATCTGAAATAATTCTTATCCTATAACTATATTGTAAACTGTTAAGTGTCTCAGACCTGTCCCCGTGCTCAACTGGGCGCGTTAAGGGCTCCGTCTGTCGGCATCCAAATACACCATTATCTGGGTTAGAGGGGGAATGATTGCCAGTACATATCAATTGCCCGGCTGACAAAGTCTGTAGTCCTATTGGATTGACGATTGATAGAATGTGTAAAATATAGCGCAGTATCAAGCCATGTGGATTGGGACCCACAGTGCCCTCACCAAACACAAGCATATATATACCATGTTATAATATCTTGCGGTATGGGGACCAGAATAATCCCTGAATCACTCTATATCTTTGGTAAATTGGAAAGGTAAAATACATGATTATTAAATAATTCAAAATAATAACCATTTCCGTCATTCAGTTCTCGCAAAATGTAGATAGAAAAAAAGACAGATATAGCTATCCACTGTGATATTACGCAGGACACGATATACGCTGGCAGAATGTTTTAAATAGTGATACCCGGCACTAACTTTGAGAACTAAAAATTTACTTTATTTTTCTTCCTACGTTATCATATTATTTTTTGTTTTAGTATGATTCAATTCTACCTCTGGTGACGGTAAATTCTGCTCCAGCATTAACAATCCCTATTCGAAAATCATGTTGGTGAATATAAAAGGGCAGAGGGTAGTCAACAAAACTGGGTCCATGAAATCGTGTGATAACGTCAACCTGAAGACAATATGATCTTTTAGTACATGAACATGAGTTGAGTCGTTTGTGTTAATGGGGAATATATTTAAAGATCAAATTAATATTCACAACTTTAACGAAGCATATCATCGCGTAGAGAGAATGTACGTTATGTTGAAGTCATATTAATTACGATTAGCAGTTAGTACATGAACGTGAGTTGGGAACTCATTTGTGTAGAATATTGGAGCAGGAGGGTGACATGGAACATCTATAAACTCTTCTGTTTCACCGTTAACTATTCTTTCCACGTGGATCTGACAGTGCTGCAGATCCGGCTTTGTTAAGACTAAATAGGTCAAATCGAAACGTTTAACATCATAATGCCTTTAAAATTAACATTCTGAAACAGTAAATTTAGCATTAGTCATGTAGTTCATCATTGATTACTTGTGAGACAGTTTTGTCCTTCGAAGCCATTCGCACACTGGCAAGTCTCTACCAATCCACATGATCCAGGGTAACAAAATAAGCTATCTGGTCTCCAAGAGCATAGTCCTGAACAGAAACGTTATCTTATAGGCAACATCAAATGATGATTTAGGTTGAATTTAAGAATCCATGTGAAATAATGAAGTATTACGTTCACAGCTACTCCAGTCATCACTTCTTTTGTAGGCTTTTATAGTCGGTCCAAAATTAAATTTACAGCGACCACATCTCTGATCCGTTCCCGTGTTGCACATTACTTCAGTAGGCTCGCAATTGTGTATATGCTGACATGCTATATAGATACGTTGACGTTGAAGAGTAACTCAGTCACAAAGTGAAATCATAAGTAAGAATTAGGTTTTTACCAACCAAACACGAGGCGAAAAAATCCCGGCCTTCCAGGGTGACGATGCCAAACAACTTCACCATCCCCCATTTCTGGGAGTAATCTCCAGTTGAAACTGTTTTTAATCTGTAAGTTTGTCCAAGAGGAATCATCGTAGTCAAAGTTCATCCAGTTTGCCCCAGGTGATCCTCCGATACCATGCCATCTGCGCTGTCCTCCATCGTTATATGTCACTATATCAGTATTACGTCCTTGCAATCGTGATGCAAATCCCTTGTGATTAGGTCCAGTCCTACCGCTCCGTGTGCTATAACAATAAACAGCGACTATCCCAACTCCTGCTGGTACAGTCAAAACATCGATGCCAATGGGATCATTTCGATACGGAAGACGAGTAATATCGTAAGGTTCTCCGTTGAAGTAAACTTCTCTTATTTCACCAAGGCAGAGTAATCGCAAAATGTATTGATCAACAGCCGGTGGCATGTTGCGACTGGCAACTGTAAAACAGAAATTAATGATTTTGAGTGCATCCTTAATCCTATCATTGTGAACAAGTGACAAAATATTACGAAAATGATTTGCAAGCATACACACCTAATCCGTTGATCAAAAAACATGTTACAGCAGATGTGGCGATGGTGTATTTCATGAACAGCCACATGGTTGTTACCTGCAAATATATAGTTAAACACCAAAGATGGAACACTTATTTCAAGAGTTTAATTAAAACGCACAGGCTGATTCGAAGGGTTTTTTATTGTTTAAAACTAGCATGCAAATGGACTACAATGAAACTATACTGTAGCTTTTGACACTAGGAGTGCTGGTTCAGGGATGGCAAGAACTTAACTAGTTCGGGCCGGTGGACAGCTGAACTGACTGAAAAAATAAATACAGTCGGTTGCAATCGAATAGAATATAATCAGAATATTCTTTTGGCACTATTACACCTAGTATTATTGATGTGCTAATGGTATGATTGCTTGGGGTCTGGAGATTGTTTTTTCGAGTTTGTGTGAATTTTGTATTATAAGTCGAGAGACTGTATTAAATGTTTGGTCTGTGAGGACTAATGTCACACATTGCGGTGTGCCGGATAAGGCCGGATAATACAGTTGCATAAATTATTAAATTTAGCTGTGTGTGTATGAGCAGCCCGGGGTACGCTGTGTGTGTATAAGCAGCCCGGGGTAAGCTGTGTTTGTTAGAGCGGCCCGGGGTAAGCTGTGTGTGAGAGAGCGGCCCGGGGTAAGTTGTGTGTGCTGGAGCGGCCCGCAATTAGCTTACCCCGCAGTGAGCTGTGTATATGGGAGCGGCCCAGGGTTAGATATGTGTGTGAGAGCAGCCCGGGGTAAGTTGTGTGTGTGAGAGCGGCCCGGGGTAAGCTGTGTGTGCTGGAGCGGCCCGCAATTAGCTTACCCCGCAGTTGACTGTGTATATAAGAGCGGCCCAGGGTTAGATCTGTGTGTGAGAACAGCCCGGGGTAAGCTGTTTTTGTTAGAGTGG